>JAULJZ010149467.1:0-10335 GCA_032270985.1 Heliamphora pulchella | reverse complement strand
TATTAAGTAATGAGAGACTATAGCAGATACTGTGGGCATCCCCACAGGATATTATTAATACTTAATATATATTAACATTCACCACCACCACTACTTCCTTTTCTACCACTTCTACCACTTATATTACCGCCACTACCACCTCACATAGGAATTGTAATTTTTATATATAAAAAAAATGATATTTTAGTCATGTTCATACAAGTATAATTTAAATCTAAGAATCGTTCCAACATACTAAACATTGGAATTAGAATGATAATAGTATTCTGAATTGATTACTAAATTTGTACCAAACATAAATAGGAATCACCATTTCGTCATCATTCCATTCCATACTCATCCCAAGGGGTGTCATGTTGGAGTTTTGTAGCTATTGTAATCAAATGCACTTACATGTTCTAAATGAAACAGTGCAACTGACACTATTAGTTAAATGCGGTCATTGTTGATTCATGCTTACCTTTTTGTTTTTTCAACTGATGCAACTCGTATTTCTAGATTTTCAAAAAAAAATGATGCACCTTCGTTCGCCAGATATATATTAATCATGAATAAAGATAATGACCGCACACAATACATAAATATAATTGAACAGCTCTAATGAATCTGGTAAATTGGGAAATAGGATCATTACGAGTACTTCTGTACTAGCCTCAAAAACCATGGCTACTATAGAACAGGCATCATTGGTGTTAACACTGAAATTAATACCTATGGGCTAGTATTTCAAAACCAATTTAGTGCAAATTGAACTAATTAACAAGATATAATTATCAAACTAGAACATGAACATGCACACGCCTGTGCAAATCTTGAACAATTTCATATTTCTCCAAAACAAATAGCAATATTTTGACCAAAAAAATTGGAATGCATCCGCTTCAGCTATTACAAATATTGATGTCAAGACCCAAACTTACGAAATGTGTGTTGCTTGATATAAATGCACAAAAGTTTAACTCAGGTAGACGATAGAGAAACTAGGAAAATCACAAAACCCTCCTCAACTGTTACTCATTTACCAATCAACAAATACTATTTCAAAGGGATTACTTACAAAGTTACAGCAATTTAACCTTAGTTTTTGACTTTTTAGCTTTCCTCTTCAAAGGTCTAGGATTCAACAAACGCTTGAGGGGAAATAAAAAGGCTTGGTTACGTCTCCTTTGATTCACTTTGCCCATCCCTGCATTCGATATAACGAGGAAAGAATAAGTAGGCAATAGATAAGAAAGATTCAAACAGAAAGGTATTGTTAGTCAATTAAGAAAATTAATCCAGAAGCTTGAATCCTCGAATTGAATTTTGCATTGTTAAACACAGTAGCCCAGGCCAACCGAAAAGATTTTTATTAAACTGTCATCTCATCAGTGGCTGAGGCAGAAGTGAGTGTGTTTGGTGTAGATGTTATTTATACTTTTCCTTTTTTAGAAAACTTTTTTTAGCATTAATTAAATGAGTATACTTTTTAGATTTCTCTTGTCATCATGAGGAATAAGTGAAAAAAATAAATAAATAAATAATAATAATAATAATAATAATAAAACGGATAAAGACGAAAAAGGCCACTTTAGGCTTTTGTGACTTTTTTCGTCTTTAATGAAATTTTTTCAATTTTAGCCTAAATGAATATACTTTTTAAATTCCTCTCATTATGAGGAACCAGAAAAGTAAAAAATTTGAACCAAAAAACAAACAAAGCACGGATAAGATGAAAAAGCTCTGAAAAAAAGCCTAAGGCTTTTTGACCAAACATGGAATTCATTATTAATTTCTCTTCTCACTTGATTTTAATCTCATTTGGCTTGTGATTAAAACTATCTTGTATTTTTTTGCGTAAAAAATTAACAATTTTGATAACTAGTCATCTCTAAGCGTTCAATTTCAGGATTGAATTGACTTTTTTATTTTATGCAGTAAAATGAAATCAGTGCTGCAGGAAAAGATTTTCAGAACTATATGCAGATGTTATGAAAAATCCAACATCCAAGATTGTCTATGGCAATCTGACAGACATGAGGAAAATGGAAATACATCCAGGAAGAAAAAAGAAATAATTTTGAATGTTAATGTATGATGTATCCTTTACGCTCAAACACAAATACTGCCATAATGCCAATACCTGAGGAATAGGCTGGATAAATAATTCTAGCATGATCTTTAATTTGCTTTTGCTCTTCCAATGCCACCACATCCAGTTTCTCACAATTTGCAATGGGATGATCATCAATAACTTTAATCTCATCATAAGACTTCACAATTGGCAATTCATCAGCAATGGAAACTAAATCATCTCTTGGTGGGATGAACTGTTCTCTTTCAATAAAATCTTCATTCAAAGACACATCATATGAGCCTGGTAACAACTTCTCTTTAACTTCTGTATTTCTCTCAATTAAGACTTCTTCCATTGTACGATCATGCGTAACCAAAATTACATCCGAAATATTTGACCTCTTAGACTCTTCACTCTGAAAAGCAGAAAAATCAATATCTTTTGAGGGAGTGGAATTTTCTGCATCATCATCAGCAATCTCTGTGTCTATCCCTGAAGTGTCAAGTGCTGCATTATGAGCTGGAGACATAACATGAGCACCACAACTAGTGATACAACATTGGGATTGCAAATTACGCATTTCAGTTCCACGTGGGGTAAAATTTACATCCACCTCATTTGAGTTCTTAGGTTCTTCCTCAGTGCTGGTTGTACGGGTTGCAATTTCCTTGACATCACCAAAATCCCTCAGAATATCGGTGGGTGAAAAGGATTTCATAGAATCTTCACACCTGTGTATAGAATGCTGGGACGGCATGTTGTGTGAAGAAGTCTGATCTGCTTTAGGAAGATCATCAAGACTCTCTGGCTGTTGAGATAATCCAATAACTGCAATTGATAACTCAGTTTCCCCAGCAGCAGACAAAGTTTTACTGATATCCAGTGGCTTCGCTGCCACCTCTGCTGCAGAATTCATATCCCTACCTTGTAAACCAAGTGATGGCAAACTATCCATGACCGAAGCATCAATGGCTTTCACAGTTTTGGATACTTTAGTGGAGGCAGAGAAAGAGCTTGCAATGTCATCTAATAGCAAATCTCCCTCACCACTAGAGATGGGATCCCATTTAAGCCAGTCACTGAAAAAAGGTTCCTTGGAATCAAACTGTTCCCCTGATGAAATTACTTCAACTCTGATGGCCTCCTTGTAATAGTGCTTTTTCCGTAAAGCATTAGTTATAAGAGATCTGCGGAACATTGGAACAAAAATATTTCATACGCATTAAACATCAGCACAAAATCCTTAGATGGTCAACAGTCAACACAACAAAAATATTTCACACGTTAGATGGTCGACACAACAAAAATATTTCACACGCATTAAACATCAGCACCACATCCTTCGATGGTCCACATTTTTGTGAGTTGCCATTATACCTACAATTTTTGGAAAGAGCAGCTTTGGCACGTTCCATAGGGAGTCCAAGAAGAGACGATAAATTTGCAACATCGTATGGTCCTCTCAGTTCGGTCACAGAAGGGGCAGCACTTGAGAAAATGAGATTCTTTCCTTTAGTCCAATCCACCAGCAGCTGGAAGTACAGAATCAACCAGATGATTAGTTGTTACATGATGCAATGACTGGGACATAAAAACTCAAAACAGATTTCTGGCTGATTCCCAGTTCAAAAAAATATGAAAATGAAACAAATGAACAAGTAATCAGCGTGCCGTGCAGAATGAACCAAGGGAAGTCGGATAGGAAATAAATCTGAACAAATTTCCTCAACTCATTTATAGCACATGACGGGATACCTTGCTACTTCAGTCAAAACCAACAAGCTGTGTGGTTATCATAGAATAATTGAACAATATCATACATAACGAACATACCGAAATAAATCCATATATAAGAGACCTGGAAAAAGAAAAATGTAACGACAATAGTGCACACATAGCATAAGTTTGTAGTTATGATTGCTCAGAACATGCAAACTTGCTCACTGCCATACCACACTACTACTTGGCATCAAAGAGATCATCAAGTTGACATATTTTGGGAAACACAGAATATCAAAAACATCGCATGCCAACTATTGCTGCCACAAGAACATGCTATCCTTTATTTTCCTTCTGATAGGTAAGTTAAGGAACTCAAATTTCAGTCCCTTTATTGGGGGATTTGACCTAAGCTGTTGAGTTGTCCCCTAGGGAACCAGAAGAACGTGCCATTGTTAAAGAACAAAAGAAGGCAATCCCCTGCCATTTAATCCCAGTTAACTTCAAGGGGAAAAAAATAAACATCTTAGCATGAACCTGTAACACGCAAGGTGTGCTCGGGAAGTCTAATCACCACCACTGAGGCCATAAATGTTTCTGTTACAATCTGTGTCTTTCATCAACTAGGCATCAGAACACTTAGCCTGATGTTTAAATAAGCTTAGAGTTCGTTCCTTTCTGACAAAAAGCATCTGCATTCTGCAGTGTGGCTGTCGACAATATCCAATCAGCATATGGACTTGCACTTCTACAGCTAGGGCTGCAATTTTCCCACTCAATTGACCTCAACTTAATCAATAGGCAAAAGGGCTACTACAGATAAACCCATGATTTTTCAGATAAAATAAGCAGTCTAACTTAGACTATATGTTGTACCTATAACATCATATCTATTAAATTGTTTCTTACCAACTCAAAAAAAACTTCAGTTGTTAGAGAGGGGGGTTAACTTCATAATTTTTATCCTCAACGCGCCCCTTCACGCGTGGTCATGTGCGGCCAAAATCTCTCAATAAGCAGGGCCAGAACCTCTCAATAAGCAGGCCAAATGCATGCAAATATTGTAATTATCAGGTTAGCGGTAAGGCTCGACTACACATACAACATCTATCACCTGATCTAACACTCAATAAAATTGTTAATCCCTAACTCGTTTAAAAACTTAAACTATTATAATGTGGAGGATTGACTTTATGATTTATAACACCCAACAATATCACATACAACAATATCACATACAGTTCATTTAACACATTCTTTTTCAGATCTACATCATCATAATTAAATTCTCGAATGATTTCCAGATTTCTAGCCTGACCAGGCACCAAAAGAATGAAAACCGATATCCAATCATTTTCTAACTACTATTTAACATCCAAAGTATTGAAGAAAATCCCCGATCAATTCCAAAAACTCTAATTTAACAAAAGTTTGTGAATTTTTTTTTAAAAAAAAATCTATTAAAAAATGTGTTGCTTTTACACTCAAATAGATTTTGGGATTTTCTCCAAAATATTCTTAATATTTTTTTCTACTCACTCCTCCATCCATTTACAATAATGCCACATAAAGCCGAAATCCAAAATATACCCATATGTTCCATGGAGCCACCACATGAGAACGTCAAATCAACTATAACAAAAGTTGAAAAGGTTAGATGGGTACCCGTGGCCAACATAGAACTGTGGTCTGTTATCAAAACCCACAGAAAACCATTGATGGGTTTAATAACTCCAAATGTTTCCAAAGTTATCTGTGCATTGAGTCTCCGTACTCAAGATCCAGCATTGTTTCTTTTTCAGATGCATCATGTAAATTAGCCTCATCATTAATTGTCAAATCATGAATCACAATCCAAGTTTTGTGAGTCGTGAATTGAACTGAATCAAGTGAATCGAACTTTGGAAATAGAGGTTGCTTCTTCCCCCACGGGTTATCACTTCTCTCAATCAAAATATGCCACTGAGGTGATCCATCGTGCTCATCTCACTGATGATAAAGTCGTGGATACTCCCATTGAGTTGCATGCTAAGTTCTCTCCTTCTGATGGCGTTCCTCTTGAAGATCTCATTGTCTATCAAGAGCTGGTTGGGTGTCTGGTCTACCTTACTGTGACTCATTCTGACATTGCGTATGCCATACATGTGGTGAGTCAATTTGTTTTTACTCCTCGCTCTACTCATTGAGGAGCTTTGCTTCACATTTTGCATTATGTTCGTGGGACTATTTCTCATAGCCTATTCTTTTCTTCGTCTTCACCATTGACTTTTCAAGTTTATGCTGATGCTGATTGGGCTTGTGAGGTCTCTGATCACAAGTTTACTACTGGATTTTGTCTTGGTGACTCCCTCATTCCTTGGAAAAGTAAAAAATAGTCCGCCATTGCTCGTTCTACTGCTGAAACTGAATACCGTGCTATGGCTCATGTTACTGCCGAGATTGTTTGACTCCGTTGGCTCCTCTCTGATTTGGGTGTCTCTCTATCTTCTCCTACTTCTCTCTATTGTGACTCATTCTGACATTGCGTATGCCATACATATGGTGAGCCAATTTGTTTCTACTTATCGCTCTACTCATTGGGGAGCTTTGCTTCGCATTTTGCGTTATGTTCGTGGCATTATTTCTCAGAGCCTATTCTTTTCTTCATCTTCACCATTGACTTTTCAGGCTTATGCTGATGCTAATTGGGCTTGTGAGGTCTCTGATCGCAAGTCTACTACTGGATTTTGTGTATTTCTTGGTGACTCCCTCATTCCTTGAAAAAGTAAAAAACAGTCTGTAATTACTTGTTCTACTATTGAAGTTGAATACCGTGCCATGGCTCACGCTACTGTCGAGATTGTTTGGCTTTGTTGGCTCCTCTCTGATTTGGGTGTCTCTCTATTCTCCTACTTCTCTCTGTTGTGATAATAAGAATGCGATCTAGATAACTCATAACTCTGTCTTTCATGAACGTACAAAACATATAGAGATTGATTGTTACTTTGTTCGTCAGCATCTTCAACTTGGTACTATTAATCTCTTCTTCGTCTCCTCGTCATTGCAGTTTGCCGATTTCTTCACCAAGACTCACACTTCGATTCGTTTTCGGTTCCTGCTTGACAAACTCTATCTGCTCACCGGGCTCACTTCATGAGTTTAAGGGGGGGGGGGAGGTGAGAATATATTATTAGAGATATGTTTTCATTATTGAGATTGTCAGAATATACTATCATTATTATTGATATTTTTTCATTATTTTGATTTAGTTTCATAATTAGTCTATTACCATTATTTGGATTTTTATAGTCTATATATTTGATGTATTCTTTTATTGTAAATCAAGCATTTTGGCTTAAGATGCAATAATAATAGTCTTTACTTTGTTTGCTTTCAGGCGTAACATGTCGTTGCATCATCAAGCTTCTTCCATTTCTCAGGAAACAATGCAGTTTATTATAGATCTTGCGTCTCAGTTGATAGCTACAACCACCGTTGGGCTGTTTAAGCAAAAGTTGTTTGGAGTTTGGTGGCTTCCTCCCCAACCAGACTGGGTTAAGTTGAATGTGGATGGTGCTGTAGGCGGACCTCATGGAAGAGCTGCCATTGTTGGACTCGTGAGAGATTGGAAACGGAAGTGGATTTCGGGTTTCAAGGGGAATATTGGGGAATGTGTTCCCCTAGGGGCAGAACTTTGCGCAATTTGGCAAGGACTGGAGATCGCTGCTGAACATGGTTTTCCAAGGATTATTGCTGAAACGGATTCTCTCCCGTGTGTGAAGGACATTACAGATGCAAACCATCACCATCCTTTCCATAATATTATCGCTCACATTAGGAACTTAATGGCGACCAATCGCCAGTGGTTATCAATCACGTGTGTCGTGAAGTAAATGGGACGGTGGATTTCTTAGCAAAAAGCAAACTAGGTGTGCCAACACGAAGTGGAGTGTTAAGTTTTCCTTCACCTCCCAACAATATCTTTCCTTTTCTGCAGGGAGACTTGTTTGTCTGGGAGACTCCTAGGCTGGTGGAATTTTTGTGTTTTGTTTTCTTGGGCTTTAACCCCTTATAAAACCAAAAAAAAAAAAAGGAGAGGGAAGGAAAGTGGAAGAAAAGAATAAATAAGGAGGAAACTTTAAAATGACTTAATTCAAGCAAGAAACTTCAGCTCTAATCTATTATATTTATTTTTTTATAACGAATAACCACTTGCGGGAAAACCATGGGTCTATGTACTTCATGCCCCACACACATACTGGACAATTTCTAGACCCATGAGAATCATAGATGAATACTTTCTTGACAACATATTATGCTAAATAACCCATTAGGATAGCTCAACACTTTAAGGTCATCATTGGGCCAATCATAAATTCAGAGTTCTTGTAGTGGACTTTCACTGGCAAGCCCTTACTTACCCAATACGCTGATGGTGTGTTCGCGCACCCTCGAGTTTACCGTGTCGGGTTGGTCCAAAACAATAAAACAATAAATATTATGCCGAATTCTTACCAATAAAATGAAGAAATGTTGAGATGAAATCTAAGTCTATATATAATTGTAGGAGGAAGTCTAAATTTAAGTATTCTTAACAATTTTTTGCCATCATATCATTTTGAAACCCTAAAATTTTGTCTTGAATATGTTGAGATCCTTAGACTCCTCTATTTCATGCTATGGATTGATACCTAGAGGGAGTCGCTTAATATTAAGATTTTAGCTAGTGACGGTGGTCACAGCTACGAGGGAGAGAACCAGTGTGCGGATATGCGACCACAGTGAAGTTTAAAACACAAAGCTGTCTGGAATTCTGTCACTAGTGGAGCACCAGGCGAGCAAGGTCTTTTGGTTTTTGGCACTCAAAGCACCAGTGAAGGGCATGACGAGTGCCGCTATTCGGTTTTTTAAGCTCAATGAATATGTGTGTGCTATTTGATTGAAGAAAACTAAGGTCTAAAAGTGAGATATAGTGATGCTATCCCTATTCCTCGGTTGCATTTATGCAAAATGTTCTTTTGCAATGGAATTGTCATGCTATAGTTTTTGACTCTTTATATCATCAAATGATTCAAATCCTGTACTTTTAGTTCATGTTTTTTATTTTGAAAAAATAATTGGTTAGTCTCGGCTAATTGGAGACAATAAGTATGCTAAGCGTAACTCTATAATCGAGACATCTCGTTTGTGCCATCATTATATGTCTGGATACCGGTATTCGATTCGATTAGCCTTTTCAGTAGGTATGACAGTTGGCATCATAGATGTTATTGTATATATGAAATGCGCATATAAGGTATAGGTTTGAGTTTTTATAAAATGTTCTTTGTATCGGTATTGTATATAATTTTGTTACAAGCATTTGGAAACCTTATACATTGGATTCATGATACATGTGTAACTTCAGTTTTACATTAATTCATTGAGGTTTTAGCTTATGCTTAATTGTTTCATGTTTTCAGGTGATGAAGCTTGAGAAAGGATCAAGTTTTGCAATATGTTCATAATGTATACAAGACTAGTTTAACTTAATGTATAGTTGTGTTAAATATTTTGGACTGTTATATATGTATAAAGCAGTTAACTTTTGAGTTATATCATAAGATGTATAAGATGTCGTCTTTCATACTTGTATGGAGATGAGCCATGTATGATGAAGAAAAATCATTGCATTCGATTTAAGCACTTGCTATAATGGCAATATTAATGTCTAGATTGTTTTTGCAAAATCTACAATGTTGTATGAATCTAAATAACTAGGGATGTAAGAAAAACCGGCTTCCCCGAAATGCCCAACCAAGCCGGCCAGAAAAACTAAGCTTTGGTCGGTTTATTGGAAATAGTATGTGACTTCGGTGTTCTAACTAACATTTTCTTCTTTGAACGGTTCGGTATCGGAGGTAATAAAAATTAAACTCAACAAAACCGAACCGGACTGAGCTCATCTGAGCTGTCCAGTTGTTTTAGGGATATCAATCCCAGCCGTCCACTGGAGGGCATTAATCTTCTAACCTCTATCATTCTCAGCTCCCTCATATCATCATCCAGCCTACCCCAAATCTCGCCCCTCTAGTCCTCTTTCTTGATCATCATCATAAAAAATTCATACACCCACCATCTATGAGAGTAACGATACTAAGATGACGACGAGAATGGAAGATTAGTTTTCAACTTTTTTTTATTGTCTTTTAGGATGATTTTGTTCTCTCCCTCTCTCCTTTCTTTCTCTCTCCCTCTCTCCTCTCCCCGCTCTCCTCTCTCAGGTTTAATTTTGTATGTTCTGTTCTTGTTGTTCTCCTTTTGAAGTCTTGTTGTTCAATCCTTGGACCTTGTTGTTCTTGCTATTCTTCTCAGTCAATATTCTTGTTTGAAGGATGAATTATGATATTTTAGTTTTAACTGAAACCGAGAAAAACTAAGAAAACCGAGCAACACAAAATCAGTTGGTCAGTTCGGTTGTACTACCCTCAACGATCTGGTCGGTTGAGCATAAAGGCAAAACCGATGTTGGGAGAAATTCCAACGCCGACATAAAATACATGCTCGGGGATCCAGAAAATACATCTTTATTAAACTTTCAA
>JAULJZ010149466.1:0-10335 GCA_032270985.1 Heliamphora pulchella | reverse complement strand
GTTTTTCTTCATATTGAATATCAATTGGAGTTGATTTAGGATAATAATTTCTTATTAATGGTTTAGGGGTAATATATGTTTCTTGTATTTGACATGGGGGTGATTGGAATTGAGAATACAAATTTTGTAATTCTTCATCATCTTTTTCCTCTTCTTCTAATACATGAATTGATTGGGTATTTTTTTCTTTGGTTGGAGTGGCTGTAGTAGATGTGGATGGTTGATTAGTAGTTTCTGTTGAACGATTTAGTGATTGATATAATTGAGTAATAAATTCTTGCGAGGGTTTTTATAATGTATAATTAAGTGTTGGTAAAGGTTTTACTATGATGGATTTTGGTTTAGATCAGGAGAGTATGGGATAGCGGCTTTGAGATCTAAATTTTTTACCAAATTGTAAATTTCATCTAATTTGTTAAAATGAGTTTCTACAGTGTGAGAGGCAGAGGTTTCCAATTTTTCTAATCGTGTGACTTGTTCTCCCAGCGTTTGAAGATGGGCATTGGTATAATTAAGTTGATGGGGAATATGTTGGTCAGCCTCAGCAAAAAGATGAGCCTTAATACTATGACCTAATTGAATTGTACAACTGGGTGGATGAACGGATTGTAGTTCACCATCAGACGTATTCCACTTTTTCTCAAAAATATTAATAGATTGTGCTAAAATTGAGTCGAGAACTTCAATTTCATTGTTAGGACAATAAAAATTGAAGTACCATGGGAAAAATCGGATTGGTGTGTTAGACTTTTCCAGAAAATCCAAATAGTCTTGTTTGATAATATATATATATATCTTGTTGGGTATGATAATGAGCAAAAAAATTTCTATTAAATCGATTATAAAATTGTGAAAATTCTTGATCTATTTGTTTAATCATAAATTCACTTATTTTTTTGTTGTGATTTTGTTTCTGGGATGGTTAATATATTTATATTAAATGTATTTAAATCTATATCAACATTATCAGTAGAATTAAAATTAGGTGTATGATATACTGGTTGGGGAATTTGATTTTCTATTTGTATTCTAATCATAGTATAATCACGAGATGATCTACTAATATTTGATCTATTTGGTGGTGTATAGTATTAATATGATCGATTAGATCTAGATCTAATTAAGGGAGTTTGTGGCGGAGTTTGTTCAGATCTAATTGACGAAATACTTGGTCGAGATGGGAATTGAATTGTCACAGATCCATTTGGAAACTCAGTGATGGTATTTGGTTGGACTTCTTGTCGAATTGTTGATTGAGGAGGCATAATTTGAAAAAAATTCCATGTATTATTATCTTGATCATCAGCTTCTTCAATTCCATGCCATTTAATTTCTCTTGGTATATATACTTGAGATGTATTTGAATTAGATTGAAACATAATTGTAGATCCATGTGGGCTTGTAATGCCTTTAAACATGGGAGCTGATGTTGTCATAGCTTTGAGATATACACAATAAATAATTTGTAAATTTAAGGATAATTCATCCATATTATATCTTTTTGTTTGTAGTTGGAGAGTTAATATTTTTAAAATAGTTGGATCATAAAAAGATATTTCGAAGTTTGAAAAACATTCAAAGTATAATGGACCATGAGCCAAACTTGTTTTAATTGTTCCTAAGAGTGCATCTAAATAAGATGAGTGTCTTAGGTCTACTAATGAACATATTATTGATTTATTTAGATTTTATCTTGTCATAGGTTTAATACATACTTGGACTAAACGTAGATGTAAATAATTAAATTGTTGTTGAAAATTTTTAATTAGTTGAGGATCTAATAATTGAAAGGTTTGATATTGGTTTGTTACAGGTGAAATGTGTTATACTGTTTTGATTTTATACGTTTGTTTTAATTTAAAGTTTTTATCATATAATTCATTAATATTTTTCCTAAACATATTCCAATTTTATATATATATATATACACACACACACACACACTAGCGATTGACATACGCATGCGTGTGCAAATATAAAATAATTATAATTTTAAAATTAAATAATTAAGAGAAAATTTAATAAATATTTCGCAGAAAGAGGGAGAGAGAATAGGCGGTTACTGGTGGTTTTTGAGAGAAAAATGGAGTGAGGGAGATGAGGGTATTTTAAGAATTTTGAAAAATCCGCTGTGGCTTCAAAAAGAGGGAACACCAAATGATTGTTCTTTCTTTATAAGATAGTATGTATATATATATATATATATATATATATATACATACACACACACACACACATTAGCAGTTGGGACACACGTGATGCGTGTGTAACTCGAATTATGTAAAAATAAAAATAAAAATTATAAAATAAATAAAATTTATTGAAATTACTATATATTTATTCAAACGCTTCATATACCCTATCAAAAAAAAAACACTTCATATACATTAGCTAATCAAGATTTACACTATAATTATTTAAAATTGGAAAATAATTCACATGTTACTACGTTATCTAATGAAATTATTTTCCAGCGTATTTGTTGTAATCCTAAAAAGAAGCAAAGTAGGAACAATTAATTAATTTTAAAATTTTAGTATGTAAATTTATTATGTAAAGTCAGTCACACTTGCAACAATTATAATAAAAAATATGCACATAAATTGACATATCTGAAACAATGATCATATATATACGATATGCCATATCTCAAGGATTCGGGTCTCTTTATTCATTTCGGAGGGCTAATATAATCTTTCTATACCTGATGATGATGGCCCATCTGAAACAATGATCATATATATGTGATATGACATATCTCAAGGACTTAGGTCTCTTTATTCATTTCGGAAGATTAATATGATCTTCCTATACATGATGATGATGATGATGATGATGATGATGGGCTAGAGGTCAGCAATTACCCATCCAAATAATTGCATTGACTACATGTAATGTGTTTAAAATTTTTTTTTTTTTTTTGAACTGGAAGAAGTTCATAAGATTTGTGTCAAAAGCAAACACACAGCAACGAAACTAACAAATTTTTAAATCATGATTTTGTACCCTTAGTGGCATTAGAAGAAGAATGCACAGTGATGGATTCAGTTAGAGCAGTGTGAAATGCTCATTGCTAAGAGCGAAATGTTCACCGGCCAAAAATAGAAATTTAGGAGCAGTTGCCGCATTATCTGCGTTATATAAAAAAGAAAAAAAAATTAAAAAAAGCTACATAAAAGGCAATGAAAACGCTCCTTGCGGAAGTTAACCTGAATAACGTGACATAAATTTTTAGGATACAATGCATAATACAAATTGGAGCCGAACTTAAAATTAAGAATTGAATATAGTAAATAAAAAGAAAAATACAAACCAATATGACTTTAAGACTCCATTAAAATTTCCAAACACCGTAGAAAAAAGGGCCTAACCTAAAATTACAAACTAAAAAATATCAATGATTTGTGTATGCGTGTGTGTGTGTGTGTGTGTGTGTGCGTGTGAGAGAGAGAGAGAGAGAGAGAAACCCGTTTGAAAAAAGTATCTATTTACTATTATAAAGAGAACCCAGAATTTGACAATTACAAACTATTGAAGCCCTGTCACATTTTGTATTTACATTTTTATCCAAAACTTACTCTCTCATCCATTACTAACTACAAGGCGAAACATGTAAAATTACTACAAAATAACCCACGTCTATCCTAGAAGTTAGTCTACCCCACCACTACACGTCCCTCTTTTGGAAGTTACAATGTTTTAAAAAGGTTTAGATTGCCCCTGTTTACCATTCTAGTGAGGGAATCAATCTTAACCCAAATTTCATGTTTGCGAACAACAGTTTAACAAAGACTAACAACCGCCATTGACAGCCCATTCTCAACTACAAAAAATTTCCACAAGCACTCTTACTTTTTTTTGTTCCTCTTTTTTTTTTTCAAAAAATCTTAAACCTCTTAAAATCTAAACTTAAAAGCTATTACAAACAAGCACTTGGTCAATTAGGATTTCATACAATGATACTAGTTAGAGTGACTGTGCTATGCACGGTCATTATTTCTGTGGCATTACCAATTGATTTTGGTGGCGTTACTAATTAATTTTGTTGCAAAGATTTTAGTTAGTAATGCAAAGACTCAATGCAATAGATTTCATAAAAGTATGTACAAACAGAACATATCATGATAATCTAATATTCAATGAGAACAACACATAGCAAATGTGCTATTATGAAAATCATATTAATAGATAGGTTCTCTAATGCTCATCACAATGACATAGCATTGTAAGTTTATATGCATGATCACAATGACAAAGACATATTTAGAAAATTGAAGAGACATTAAAATACAGACTGTTGTTGTAACTTTATGCTTTTGATGGAAAACTTTAGCATGTGAGACGTTGATCATAGCTTTATTTGGATTCAATAAAGCTATGGAATTTGGGATACCAACAATACCAGGTGTGACATTTTCACACCTTTTGAAGTGGTGCACTACTCATCTTTATGTCCTAATAGAAAGTAGCAAACAATATTAGCAAATTTTGCAGTACCACAGCAATACAAGATGAGGAGAAAAAGAAAGAGTGAATACATGTTATATTTATCATGCACATTGTGTTCATAAAGCTCCATGATTTCTTTGTCTAAGGTATGAGCCAATGTTTCTTCTAGGTTTCAATTTCTATGCTGAGATTGCTTCGAGGAATGATTTTGATAGCTCACTTCGCGCTTGTAGTATTTTCTATAATCAATGGACTGATGGGCACAAACAAAACCCCAAGTGGCTACTGTGTTTTGGAGACAAACCAAAGACCAAAGCTTCGAATTCAAATTCTGACTCCATGTGAAATATAGGAAGATTTATGTGATAATCTTTCATACATGCACCCAGCATATGGAAATTGCACAAAAAATGGTTCAAGAAAATTTCCACTGCAGGGGAAAAATCACTGTATTAAGGAAATTAGAGGGAAACACCAGTGCAGACCTAAAGCTATCTTTTAACTTCATCTCAGGGGAAATGGGCCAAACATACGAATCAAATTCTGGTCATTCATTAAGAATTTGAAGCATGGTCAACCTTAGTAGTAAAATTATTATACACAGCGTCATGATTTCTCCACGGAATCATTAAATTCTGTATCTAGGTTGCTTTCAACGCCTAAATTGGTAATTCTGATAACCAATTTAATCAAAAATTATCCTTCCAAAGGTGATTTTGTGTGATGTCTCCTCCATGTGATGAAAGCTATATAATTGAAATCCCAGATAAAATTATTAGCAATTGCAATGGAATACTTAAGGGTGATACAAAGAGCAAATATATGAAGAACTTGTGATAAAATAAAACTATAAATCCAGCATTCCACCTTGAATTGCAGCATTCCAAAATGCACTGTGAAGCTTTTGAATTAGGTCTTCCACTTTCTCCAAGGTAGCCATTTTCATTTCCATGCTTAACTGGGATGGACATTAAATAAAATCCATAACCTTCTTAAAAACAAAAAGAAGCATCACCAATTTTTCTAATGTCGCATACCTCAGCATAGTTATCGTAGCCTAGAAGCTTTGCCTTCTCCAGCCTAAGCTCCAAAATTCGTTCAGTATTTGGCGTATTATTGAGTTCTCCATTAGATGCACGGGTTACATAGGCACGATAAATTTCCTCACGTAATGATCGATTTTGAACATTTTGCAATACAGAGCGATAGCTCGGTCCATCCAACGTGAGAACCCATGGGCCGTCTTCAGCTGTGGCTTTTTCATATCCCTGCTATGGTCAAGGGCACTTGCTAAACGCTAAGAGATAATGGAGGCAGCTGGAACAGAGTCATTGAAACAACTAAATAATAACTGCAAATGTGATTCTTCATTATAGTAGTCCTTGTTTTTTCTTTTCCCCCTATTCTTGGGAAGTCACATGGGCTTTGAACAAGCAATAATACCTTGGACACCGCCATTTGTGCAGTTGCAGCAAGTGCGGTAGCAGGCAAACCTTCAATTTCTTTCTTATCAGTAATCAATTTTTCAAACTTCTTTGTGGCATCCAAAATATTCTCCTCAAAGTTCTGGGATAGTTTTTCCAACTCCTGCAAATTATCTCTAATGCTAAGCAAGGATACCAGACCCACAAACTGAGAACATAGGCTCTGCACCATCAACTTTAGTTGATAATATTTTGCTGGCAACATATAGGTTGTCAGCGGATATTCATATATTACCAGAAAATTGCATTTCAAGAGAGTTATGTTATCAGAAATGATGAATAAGCGGATATTCATATATTACCAGAAAATTGCATTTCAAGAGAGTTATGTTATCAGAAATGATGAATATCTGTCAAATTTTGAATCATGTGCGATCTCTTGATCTATCTTTATATTGGTAGTTAGTTTAACAATAAGAAGCTGGTAAGAACTCCGACCACTGCAAATTGATGTACAAAAGATAGATGGGCTTTGCCTTCCAAAACATCCCAATCTGTGTGTGTGTATGTGCGCGCATGTGCGCGAGTGCGCATGCATGCGTGCGTGTGTGCACGTGCATATTCAGACTTTCTTCTGCTAGGCTTAACCCCATTAATGCATTGTAAGTCTCATTGCATGACATAAAATTAGTAAAGAAAGAGACTTTTGCAGTCTTGCTTTGACATAATATTACAGTCCACGGAGAATTTCAGAAACTAATACTATTGAAACGAAAGATAGACTGAGGAAACAGTTTGGCATGGAAGTGAAGCCACCAACATTTAAATTATATATATTCGCAAAACAAGTTCACATGTTATAGGTCAGCATTACTCGTTGAAGATCATAATTTATTTTCAAATATCACTGCATATCAAGACCTTAGAATCGAAAAGAATCCAGCAAGTAAGAAAAGAAAATATAAAAATACATAATCCACTACTTCAATGAAAGATAAACTAACAGAAGATATGCCTAATTTTCTGATGCATGTTTCTGTTCTTACTCACTTTTTATCTTTTTGTCCTTTTATAGCCATTAGGGGAAGAGAGTGGGGGCAGTGCTTTTAACTTCACCTGCTGAATTTCATTAAAGCGTACTTTTTTATCACCTTCAAGAGAAACACCATTAAGAACTGCTTCCTTTATTTGGCCTACAAAAGCAAAGATTCCCGTTACTGGGAACAAATAAAATAATTGCAAGTCTGCAGTTCTTAGATACATTTAGTATAATCAAACACATCCTTAAGGCATGCATTTCCTTGCACTTTTTTTTCCTGTGATTCTATTTATTGCTAGTATGAAGGACCAAAAACATACTAATTTGCTAGTAAGCTACTAGGAGCTGTCGACGTGTGAACTGAAAAGTGAGACAAGCCATCGAGACATGGGACCTTTGAGACTGGGTAAAGTTAATGGGACTATAGAGTTGTCAATGCTCGAAGTATCTTTAGCTGCTGTAGCGTAGTATCTATACTATTTTATTAAGGGAGAACACAAATTGGTGTCTCTCTCAAATGAAGTTCTGTATACTTGACTTTTTACCAAAATTATCCCATCAATTGGATTTAGCTTTTATTATTTAAGAGGACAAATATGGTAACAAATTTCCATATTAATACCACGTACTCTACAACTCAATAACCGCTTCCACTATTAGTTTTTTGGAGCTTAATCATATCTTCATTAGTAAAGGGAATATTTGTTTATAAATAAAGAGAATACAATTTGTTAGGAAACCACCAGCAGATTTATAAGATTACATGCACATACATCATTAACCTGATATCTTCCTCTGTTTTGCTTGGCTATTTTAGTTTAGTCTCTGTTGGAACATCAACAAATTAACTTATGATTTTTTTCGATACGAGAAATCAAAACAAAATTTCAAATAAAGTTTAATCAAGTTTTTTTGTTTAAAACAAAAATCCGACATATTGGCTTATATTAACTTAGCTTTTATTTTTTCTAAATTTTACACATTTTGGTTAGAATTTTTTTTTTCCAGTTCGTCTCAATAAAAAAAATATTGAACAAAAAAATAAAAATATATTTATTGTTAAAAAAAGCAATATATGCAATTTTTTGACTTGTACCTTTACTCGTTCACTTATTTGCAAGAATTAGTTGGTATTTAAAGTTTTGCTCCTATTTTACAATCAGCTGTGAACTATGGCAGTAAAATCTTTTAGGTGCATTAAGAATGTATCAGCAACTCCAAAAACTGTATGAACCCATTGTAGCAACAGCTAACGAAATCGCAATTGAAGGCCAATGCAATTCTAGACCCCAATTTCAGTTTCAATCTTTTATTGCTCTATACAACCGATGAGCAACAATAACAACGATGATATTATTTATGAATAGAAGAAAAAATCCCAATGTAAAGGCTTTCAATGTGAAGAAATTGCTATCCATACCTTTGATCATCAACTATTCAAACATCCAATTCAGCTTGAATTCTTTATATTGCAAAGAAAAAACCTTACCATCCACTACACGTTTACGGGCATCGCTCAGCATTTCCCAACCCGATGATTCTCGGATTGTTTTAAAAGCATTATAAATGGGCTTGCTTTGACCCAACCTCAGCTGAAACTCCACCTTCTCAGGCTGCAAAACATGTAACACCGATTAAATTCCAAGTTCAGCACTAGCTAAACAAAACCATTTTCAAGTCATCAACAAAAGTAAAGGAAGGGCTTAGGCACCTGAACTTCTTCGATGGCAGAACGGAGTTCAGGGGAGTCCTTGACGGAATTCAGGTGATTCACAACCCCCCAAACAACCGATAGTCGGTCTATGATCTTCTCCAGTGGTTCAACCAACTTTGGCCATGTAGGTTCCACTGTAGCCTCCAATTCCACCAAGTCACTCTCCTGCAACTCCACCCATCAACTCTTATCATAACCCGAGTATCTATACTATCTATACTATTATATAAAAGCAACAGATCAGTTTGGTGTGAACAACAAATTAAAACCGACTCACATTTTCAGATTCCAAAATTAACCCCTAACAAATATCATTTTTACACTTCTTTTCAATTCTACTCTCCATAACGGTAAGGGCAAGAAAAGAAACAAAAACCGTTTTAACACTTTCACCCCATTTGTAAAGTTTCAACACATTTCAATTCCATGTTTTCTAAAAAGTATACTTTGTCTAAACCTTCAACACAAGTTGCATGATTATTTCCAGTAAAGATTTTTGTTTCCACTAATATCAACCCAAGTTGCCATCTTCAGTTTCCAACCCAGATTTTTTGTTTTACACTGATCAAGAGTGAAAAAGGAACGAACAGGTGTTTCTATATTGGATTTTCATAGCGTGAATTGATTGCCAGTGTCAGGTTCTCTCTCTTCTCCTTCCTTTTCTTTTGGGTTTTTTATTGGATGCCATTGGTTGTTTCTTGAGATGAATAAATTGTACTCTCAACACACACAGGAGGGTAAGGAGCACCTGATTCTGCGTGGGAGGTTCAGAGGTTGGGTGGAGACTGTTATCAAGTACTTTCGGGGATTCGGGAGGGGAAATTTTACTTTGTCTATTTGTTGCATTTTCCAGTAAAGAAATTATGTCAAAGCTATATATACATTAGTTTCCATGTCTCATCTTTTATGCACACCAATTGTTTGATTATTTTCTTATACTATAACTTTGCTTTCAATGTGTCAAGTACTGTCAACCAATTTAGTCAAAGAAGAGTGAGGTTGATATTTACTCTCTAATTTTCATAGAACATCATATATTCCTCTTAAAGAGATCAAAATGAACATCAAAACATAATTTGAACCTGTCTCTCAATTTTAACCAGTTAAGAAATTCTATGTATGGTAGTTTACCAGTAGTGAGTTTTTTAAAGTCTAATGCCTACGATTTCATATTTGTTGATTGTTGCCTTTTACTTTTTAAATTACCATAAATTTCTGCCATAATATTTGTTTTGATGCTTTTTCAAAACTCAAATTGAATGCGTGCGCCCCGGTTGCTAGTATACCAATATGTAGGCAAAATATACGTGAATCAGATTAAAAAAAAATTGCATTGAGCAATCTGAAATTGAGCTTACAAGTTTCTTCAACAAAGATCGGGTGGCGGGACGAACATGTTCTGCTTCAATAACATCATATGGTGGGAAAATAAAATCCCCCAACAAAGGATTTTTTCCCGATGCCATTTAGGCCGGCGATTAGAAGGCGAAGTTGAAAGATGCACGAGAAGATATAGCTGATCCATCAATGGCCACCTCCGGTCAGGACAAAGAAGTTATAAAATATGTTTGGCGTGTTGGAAAAGTTACCGCAGGTAGCTTTTAGATTTTTTTATTAATTTTATAATTAATTAGTGACAAGTCTTATTTTTAAGAGTTGTTTTATAATAAATTTTAAGATAAATTTTACTGACCATTTATAAGGTTTCT
>JAULJZ010149465.1:0-10335 GCA_032270985.1 Heliamphora pulchella | reverse complement strand
GCTAAGGTGTCAACTATGATTGTTCAAAATGTGTTAACACTTTCATTTTGAAAATATAAAATATTATCCATTTAAAAATATTTATTCTTAAAAAATAAATTATGAAAATCATCAAAATTAAATTAAAAAGCCCTTGGACTAACACGAGTCATGTGGATTAAGGTTGATTGTGGTGATGGATTTCTTGAAATGTTATCGAATTTCTTCCTTTTGAAGCATGGCAACAATCTGAATGCTACAAACAATGCAAAGTGTAACTCTTGGCACGTGCCTGTCGAGTAAAATCCATTCCTCATCTTTCATGCTCCCTGGCTTCTCATTCAAGAGCGGTAAATGTAACTTCTTTCCATACAAATAATCTTTGATTTGCATCTTCCAATATCCAAAACTTAATCCACCGAATTTCTCGATTCCTATCAATCTTCCTTATTATATCATGTGTGTTCGTCAACCCTCATAACCCAGAACTCTGATACTAATTTTAAGGATTAAAGAACGATATTGAATCCCGCTCAAGAACACCATAGAATAAACTACCACAAAATATGAACAAATAAAGAAATGAAGACAACCACACAATCAAGACACAAAGGTTTATATGGTTCGGCAAGCCGTGTCTACATCTACGAGGCTCACACTTCTACTATATTACTTAAAAGAATATAAGGGAGAGTTCTTTGGGGGAGAGAATACAAGAAAATTTGTCAAAAAAAAATTGAAACTTATGGCTGCTGCAAATCCTAGCAGCCTATAACAGGTGTGTCCTTGCATAGACTGCTAGAGCGGTCTATCGAGCAGTGTCGAGCGATCTTTTACTGCTCTCAATATCTCTCCTATAGAGTGTCACCCGTTCGAGCGGTCTATCAACCGCTTAAGCGGTCTATTCTAGATCGGGAATTTTTTCACCATTTCTGTCAGGCTTGTGGTGTTTTTAGTCAAAAAAAGCTAAAAGCTCAACCTAGATTGTTTGGCATAAAATTAAAAAAAAAAAACCTAATTCATGGAATAGCTTATGCAAATTCTCACCTCACTCGAAAAGATAATAATACTCTTATTTAATAACTTGTTTACAATTATTATCAATTATATATAACCATAACAATCAACTACATAGAAAGATAATGCTATCTAATTTAAATAAAAGACAAAGAAGTTAATTTTTTACTTAATTAATTAACTTTAAAAAAAAAACTTAAAAATTAATTTATCAAACAACCTATTTTCAATTCAAATAAATTTTTTAACTAAAAATATAGAAAAAAAAGTAGGTACCAATTTGACAATTACTCCTCTGGTACCATTTAAAATTTAAACATAGGAGCACTATCCCTCCCTAAATAATTTTGATCATTGATTTCGGCCATCTAGACTTTCTAATTTTGAAAAACGCTAGCTAATGAGTCAAAAAGTGGCTATTGTTGATGGTGTCTTCTTCTGTATCATCTCGAAGAATTCAACTCTTACTTGTGATAATCATGAAAAAATGTTAGGATGAGCACTAGTACACTACCGGCCTAAACTTATTTGATGGTCAAGTTAGTTTTTTAATAGAGTAATAGCTAAATAACGTTAGACAGAGAGAACGAATATATGTAAGATGATACCTAAATTCTCTTTATCATATCTTCTAACTTGATTCTCTACCTACATAGCAGATACACATGTTCAAACCGTTAGGACCAATTGCCTCCAAGCCCCACTTGTTTGTGCTAGACACGTATCCTTGGTTTGATCTAGGCCAAGGGTGGTCAAACGCTAAAGGGACGGCAAAATTTTTTATTGTCAGCTCTTCGAGAGGTACGATGACTAAGAGTGCTAAAATAACTTGTTAATTCGTTTTAACCCGCCAATCTAATCCAACCCAACTCAATCAGCACGAATTGTGTGAGTGAGTAGGTTGGATTGGGTGGGTAAGTGAAAAAATAAGGATAGTAGATTGGTTGTAGGTTCATATTTCTTCAACCCGTCATCAATTTAACTTGCTTATATTATTTATTAGTTATTACATTTCTACATACGACAAATTTCAATCTCGTATACATATTTTTATTATATATGTTTTTATAATTTATAAGGAAGAAATTAAAATATTTATGATTTTAATAACTACTTTATGTATTGTGAATTTTTTCAATAAGTATGCATCGTAGAGATTATTGTTAAAGATATTTAATTATGTTATTATAATTATTTTTGTTAAATGATTAATGATATTTTTAGTTAGTTTTTTGTTTAACGTGCTCCTATGATTTTTTTAGAAAAATTGAAATAAATATTTTACTTTTTAAAAACTAATTTAAGAAAATAATTTTAAAATTTTATAATTTTATAATTTTTTAAATCGATAAACGACTAAAGTATAACACCCCGACTTTCGGGATGTTGACACACACACACACACACACACATATATATATATATATATATATATATATGTATAAATTTATCTATTTGCTATATAAATTTATCTGTTTTGTATAAATTTATTTGCAAACAGATAAATTTATCTATTTTTGTATATTTATCTGTTTAATTTAATAGTTATGCAAACGGATAAATTTACTATGAAAACAGATAAAATTATCTGTTTGTATATTTATCTGTTTACTATTTGCGTATCAATTTAAAGCAAACAGATAAATTTATTTATTTACATATTTATTTATTTATATATGATAAATTTATTTAATTACTAAACAAAACAGATAAATTTATATATTATATCAATTTATCTGACTAATTTATCTGTTCAGATTCATGCTCGCAATTTCTCTTCTGGATTTATGTTACATTTTTCCATCTCTCGGTCAACCCACTGCTTTATCTGTTCAGATTCAAGCATGCAATTTTCTCTTATGGGTTTATGTTATATTTTTTCTTCTCTCTCTCTATCTCTCGCTCGCTCGCTCTACCCATTGCTATTCAGACACCATCGTCGCCAACCTTTGACCGGCCAGATGCGAGAAAAGCCTTAGAGAATATGACTGAATAATTTGCCTGTGACGGAGTTCTTCTGCTTCTGGTTTTTAATGGCTTAAAATTGTTTATGTACAAACACTTAAATTTAACTGTTTGTATTATTTGTATTTATATATAAATAAATAAATAAATTATTTATTATGTAAAATAAATAAATTTATCTATTTAAAAGATATATTTTAAAAAAATTATATAATTAAATTTTACACGTTAAAATTAAATTTTAAATTTTGATTGATGAATATTTCCTGTTAAAATTGGACCTTGCAATTGGACCTATTGTTCGCTATTATTCCATTGCAATCCCTCCCTCCATTGCAATCCCTCCCCTCTTTCCTTTTCCTAAAAATGAGAACTGCTCTGCTACTTGTCTCCAAAAATGGCCCTTCTTCTTCACTTCACTCCTCCATCTCCCTCCTCTGAATCTATCCTTTCTCTCAGATTCAAACCCAAATCAAATCATTTCATCGCCTGCACCCTCCACCCAACTCTCTCCACAAACCATATCCCCCTCACTCAATCCTCTACCAACCGCACCGCCACCCCTCTCTCCAATCGGCTCTCTCGACCACTCTCGTCCCTCGATTCCATCACCCCCTACGTCCACTCCCAATGGAGGCCGATTCTCGCCGGGTGGGTTTGCAGCGCCGTCTCAGTGTACTCTATCTCTTTGATGGTCCCCGAGATCGGAAAATTCTCTGCGGTGATGAGCGCGGCCAATGCGGTTCGGCTGGGAGAGGAGGCGTTGGTGCTTGGAGCTCTGGCGTTGGTTCGCCTGGTTGCGGGTTACTGGCAGCAGGCGTTTCTGTGGGACGCGGCGCTGAAGGCGGTGTATAAAATTAGGGTTTATGCGTTCGAGAGGGTTTTGCAGAGGGATTTAGGGTTTTTTGAAGGCGGCGGTGGTGTTTCGGCCGGAGATATTGCGTATCGAATCACGGCTGAGGCCTCGGATGTTGCCGACACAGTCTACGCTCTCCTCAATGTGCGTTCTCTCCGTGTTATACTTATACCAACAATGCTTCTCACATTGCATTAAACAGGGCATGTTTCACCTCATGCATATGTGTCACCAAAGAACTGCATTGTAGATTCAGTTTATCAATACAGTACTGACTGCCACATACTCATGCATTAATTCAATCATTGTTTTATGCATTATATATAGACTTATTGATACTTATACCGCATGAATCACTGCGCACTCGTAGGTGTGGGACCCACTGCACTTGTAAGTGTGCGGTGGTTCAAATGGTATAAAATGCACAATGCATTGTTCTGGCTGAATTTGTTCTTTACTACACAATCAATTATTTATTTATGTTTTTGTGAGGTATTTTCTGCATTTAGTTGCATCCAAATACTACCTCTTCCCTCTAAAGTTTGAAAGGGGAATGTTACTTTTGAAATTTGTACAAGGGTCATTTACCAACTAATATGGCTTGCACCTTAAATTGAAAGTACTACATATTTGTAATTTTTGTTTTTTTCCTTGAAAAAATGGCATTCATAGCCAACATAGGCCAACAAAAGATATATAATGACGCTTAAAATATTCCTTAAAAGGCAAAATAAGATGATGGTAGAGCAAATTATCAAAAAAAACAAGAGACATCTAACCCTAAACTACCCTCTCACAACAACCACGCGATACAAATCCAGAAGGAAAGGCTAGACGGCCACTATTATCTAAAAAACAAGAGACATCTAACCTTAAAGTACTCTTGCACAACCCGAGAGGCTATACAAACAAACAACGCAATACAAAGCCAAAAGGAAAGGTGTCACAGCCACTACGCGTATCATTTCTTAGAAGGATTGAGACGAGATTTCTTAGGCTCGATAGAGAAGTTAGCAGAAGTTGCTTTGACTCAATAATAGTACTACTGTGAGGGTTTATGGTCTTTCGATTGGATATCAGATTATTCAACTTCCTAGTTCATCCTTGCTTCCTTTCAGATTATTGTTATAAATTTGTTGACAATGTAAGGACAGGCGGGTTTGAGAGAATAAAGACACTTAAGTAAGCTCAAGAGTCACCGGAGGTGGAAGGAGATGATAGTTAGTAATCTCAAGGCAAGACGGGAATGATAATAATGACCAGAAGTCAATGGCATTAATTGAATCGTTGATATGTAATAAATGAGGAGTGCCGTTTATATAGGTTGAACCTAGGAAGGGAGATAGCTTGCAGGTGCCATGTGACTTGTTTTCCTTGGTTTGATTTTTTCGATGTTTGACCTCTCTGTCTCCTCGCGGCTTTGGTACCTGTATCATGGGGTGATTGCGATACGTCAATATCCCGTGGTGGTTAAGGTGCCAAAGTGACAGAACGGTTAAGCTAGAATTGTCAAGCCCTCTTTTGTCCCAAGATCAAGGTGGGGCGAACCTTCGAGGATGGTTTGACTAAGCAATTTTGACGACTTGGTAGTCCCAAGGTGATCTGAGTCGTGCCCTCAACCTCATATTAAGGTGTATTGATGCTTAGTACCTTAAGGGCTGGAGTTTGTAGCGTATTGGAACTTGTACTTTTGGCGAATTAGTGAGGTGTGGAGTGGACCCGGTGATACGACACCGTTCTTGAATGGATTACCCACATTAGTCCCTTGTACGGAAACAATTTGCGAAGTGAATGGGTTGTGTGCACACTTTAGCCTGGTACCGTCAATCAATTAGTCTGAATTGATGGGTATGTTGCTTGCAGATCTTTTGATTTGTTTTGTGCATTATGATCTTCTTGTCCCAATTTCAAGTACCGAACTCATTTAAATGGGGCCCATTTGTATTGTTGAGCGATTAAGAATTCAGGCCTTATTTCGACCCTTGCAAATATTATTTTTACTTGGAGATAGTGCTTTCCAATTTAGTATTAACCCATCAATTCTATGACTTCCGTTCGGCACGGGCTCTCCCATTTTTCGAATTTAATTCCGTTCGAGCGAGCGTATACTGCATCGCTTGGGACTTCCTTTCGGTGCTCTTAACCTCTATTCGGTTAACCCATTCTGTTCGGTGGTGCTATAATTTGACTCTAAGAATCATAGTCTCTATTCGGCGAGGGTCTCATTTAGTATGTCGAGGGTCTCAAACCTCGGAGAAGTCGAACCAAGGGAGACAAGCCACGTTTGGCACATGCAAGCTGTCTCCTTTTCCCGGTTCAGCCTATATAAACGGCACTTCTCATTTATTGCATATCAACGACTTAATTAATGCCATTCCCTTCTGGTCATTACTGCCATCCCCGTTTTATCTTGAGGTTGTTAACTCTCACCTCCTTCCATCTTTAGTGACTCTTGAGTTTAGTTGAGTGTCTTTATTCTCCTAGACCACCCGTTTATTGTTACATTGTCAACAAAATGAAAATAAATATAGGAACTTAACTCGTATATGTTCTCCTTATCTTATCTTTCTATCCGTTTCCCATCCTAGAAGGCTTTCTTCATTTCTCCACATTAATCCATTCAATCGGCATTTATTTATTTATTTACATTGTCCTCTCTCTCTCTCTCTCTCTTTCTTATGTAAGTTTATTTATACTATGAGTGTGCCCTTGTATCATAGAGTATTGGATAGGTGAAAGAAGCTTGTCAATTTTGTTTGAGGTACTTTGAATCTTTTTTTTTCTGGCATATGGCAGACGATTGTACCTAGTATTCTGCAGTTATCAGCAATGGCAAGTCAGATGTTGGTTATTAGCCCTGTTCTCTCATTGGTTTCTGCCTTGGTGAGGAATGAATAAGTAAATACTTCTCCTTTGTTCTTTAGTTATTGGTTCATGTAGTTACTCTAAGCTGTCAAATTTCTCTTGTGCACTTGAAGGTGATTCCATTGATGGCTTTCGTCACTGCATATCTTGGTGAAAAGCTTCGTAATATATCAAAGAAAGCACATCTTAGTATTGCTGCTCTGTCATCCCACCTAAATGAGGTATATTTAATTTAATTACTCGAGATGAGAAACTGCTGTTGTTTCTTTCATGTTGCATTCTATTCTTTTGATTCTTTAGATCGCTTATGAGTCTCGAAAGAAAATCAGAGAGAGCAATAGAGGTGGTCGTGTATGCTTTTTGGTGGAGGATTATTACCATGTTGCGGCATAGAGAAGTTGCATATCCTAGGCATGCTTTCATAGATGGTTGCAATGAACAAGTGAAAAGAAATTGGAAATAATGCAATTGTTTCAATTTTCCTAGAATGATTCGTTCCCTCAGCATGATAATAAATTATTCCCTGGACGTGAAACCATCTCCCCTCAAAGTCTCATACAGTAGCAGCCTGTTGCCCTTGCTATGGCCCTCAGCAGTGTGTTCAAGACATTCCCCTGCCATGGCATGACTAAGCAGCAGCCTTAGTGACTGGACGCTGGACAACCTAACTTCTGTAGTCTGAGGCTGTACCGTAAGTTAGAAACAAGGGATTAAGTCAAGTTGGTTGTAAATAATGGACGCCAAACTCATAGATCAAATTATGAGGATCAAAGCTGTGCAAACATCTTACCCCCCCAAAAGCTGGCAAACATATCAAAAATAAAGAAATTCAGCTAAAAAAGTGAAATAAATAGAGGCAATTAAGAACTTTACTGGGCTGTTTGAGATCCACATCCAAATCTTTGGCGGAAGTACTGGAAAACCAAGAAAGAATTCCAGCCTTAATTCCTATTACAGCAAACGCCCTTTGTATAGGTACTGGAAAACCCAAAGACACTACAAAAGATTTTCTAACAACAGCTCCAATCCAATATAGAAACCATAAAAGACTCAAAATACGACAAATTATGTAGTTCCTAATATAAGTGACTGCATTGCAACTCAATAAATGACTTCCAACCAGTTCATAAAAGGACTAAAATAGAAAATAAACCAAATAGAAACTAATGAACATAAAAATTCCTAAAAATGAACATTTCCAGCAAATATGCCTTTTTAACATCCACCGATGACTTATTTGCTGAAGAATAAGAAATAAAAGACTCTCAATAACAAGCAGCTGTAACTAATAAAATCACTAAAATAACCTTGTACTGAAACCAATGCCTTGTTAGCATGCTTTTTCTCCTTTTGTTGTTCCTGCATCACTTACGCTGCTTCAACTCGTGATTGGAGTACAATGGGGAGTTTAGGAATTTTTTTCGTGGTAACATAATAACATTCGATAATTTAAATTCTACAACTCCTAAAAAAAATACACACTTATCACTATTCATCACCTATTTCCAATAAATCAACAACTAATTTGGACATCTCAAATTATAAATAAAAGAGAATTCTAATATATTGATGATTCAATCTCCAGATTCTCCACAAATTAATTCCAAATTTCTAACCCTCTCAACCTAACATAAGTTGCGGGTTAATTCAACCAACAAAAATCACGTACAATTAATTACCCAAAAAAAAAAAAATCACATTCAAATCCACAAGATGGCAATAAACTTTTATAAAATTCCTATAACAGAAGGGGCCACCAGGAATCACATAGATTGGATGGGTCATCAAGTCATAGATTTGGGATTTGAACAACCCAATTGCAATTGCATTTGCATGTTTGATGACAAGACAACAGATATGATTATTATTAACTTTCAGCAGAATTAGCCTACGGATTCTTCTATTTATTTTAAGCACTTCGGTTGCCTCGCTGCCTTTTGTTTGCGGTCCATCTTTTATTCATTCCTCATCTCATGTTATACTATTAACTGGGGTGATTTGTTTATTGGCCGAAAACTCAAGACATCTATGTCGTTTCTATTGTCAGCTGAAGAGTTCGACCTTTGCCATGCATCCCCAGTTCACAGTTTTAACTGGTCCCACCTTCTGGCCCTGGACCCAGAGAAGGTGGCCCCTGATGTGCTAAAGCTGTCTATCGTGATTTCCCTGCATTTGGTTTCCTTTCCCAATCCCGCACTTTGCATTAGAAAGCAATTAGACTGGTTACTTTTTTTCTGATAATTTTTTTAGTTTCATGGCATTTTCCATTGTCTATCTTGTCGACTCTTTTTTTTTTTGACTAAGCCTGTTTTTGGAAAACAATTATCACCTCCTTGTAAGGTTCATCGGAAGTGGGCTGTGCTTTGACAGTCGAGCTTAATCTTCTACATTTTCCCAGTTCACCCAACATTCTCTATTTCTCTCATTTAATACAGTTAGACATCGATGAGTTATCTTTTCGGATTCTTCCCTCCATCAGCAAGGTTGCAGATCTGCTTCCCTTAAGTTTTCATACAACTGTCCCAATCCTTTATCTTTTCCCATCTTACTTGTTATTCCTTGCAGATATCTCATTTTCATTTTATCAACCATTCCTTTGATACTCCAGGAAATAATTGTCTTGATTTTGTGTGAGTTCCAGTTTGTATCTTTTCTTTCACCTTCCCAACTGTGATGATCTTTTATTTTTTTGAAGATTAATTTAGTTTTCCTAATGAGGTTTTACATCTTATGTACTAGGTTCTCCCATCAATTCTTTTTGTGAAGGCTAACAACGCAGAGCTCTCTGAGGGTGCCAGGTTTCGATGGCTAGCTCATGCAGACCTTTCTGAACAGTTGAAAAAGAAGAAAATGAAGGCTTTGGCTCCTCAGATCATACAAATAATATATTTTGGGGCATTACTGTTACTTTGTGTTGGGTCACTGGTGGTTTTAGGTGGTTCTTTAAATTGTTCTGGCATGGTTTCCTTTGTAACATCCTTGGTTTTCTTGATTGAGCCAATTCAGGTAATTAGCTATCTACATTAACTTCATGCCCTCATTTTTCACTGGAGTTGTGCCCATTTGTTGTAACTATCAGAAATTCTTTATGTGGTTTCCAATAAGCTTCCTTAAGGTATTGTAGTGATACAAGGTTCCCTTTATTAGTTTTAGAGGTTAAGAAGTGTGAATTACGGCTAATGTCAATATGTACTCAAATTGATGGATGGGTGTTAAACAATACTTTCAGCTGCTTTAAGCGACTAGTTCAGGGAAGGATGCAGGTAATTCAAAGTTATGACCTTAGGAAGGTGATACATAAGCCTTTATATCTGTTGTTACTTTGGGAAGCAGGTATCCTTTTTGTGTGATGCAATTACCAACGTGAGGGATGCAGTGATACATATGGTGAAGAGGATTTCAAACATTTATTTAAATAAAACCTTCGGATGAGTTTTGGAATCTTGAGTAGGAATAGCAAGTCATAAAGTCAATCAAATAGACACTATAATCCATATGTTTTTTTTTAATTCAAATGAATCAAATCTATTTTTTCTCCACTTCAATCCAAAACACCCAGATAGTAGACACATTTTGAAGTCTTCTGTGTGTTGTGTAAGAGAGGCTATTTGGTAGGATAATGTCACTTTGGCAAGATGTTTATGCTATGAGGC
>JAULJZ010149464.1:0-10335 GCA_032270985.1 Heliamphora pulchella | reverse complement strand
GAAACCATTATTTTACTTGTTAGTAAGTTTTCTTTACATTTAGTATTAAATACTTATCATGTTAATGTCTCTTAAATATATGTTTATACATATTTTGGTTATTTTCTTTAAATGCATGTTTTGAGTAGTTTAGCTTATTTTTTTGTACTAAAAGCATGATTAGGTAATTTTGGTAACTTATAGCATATTTTTATTATTTTATACATACTATGATAGTTTAGGTTATTTTTGTGAATATTGCAAGTGGCAGTGCTCTATGTATCCTTTAGTTAGAAATTTCATGCTATAGGACTTATGATTTTTCTTTTAATACTTGTTTTATTTGGTATTCTATATACATATGTTATGTAGTTTTTATATTTAATTTTGAATGTTCCCACTTTGTCTTCATTTTCTTTATTTGTATACATTTGAAAAATCATATCAAAGAACCAATAATGATTAGTAGATGCCAACCTTATGGTTGGGCGAATAGGGTGCCTAACACCTTTCCCGATTCGTACCTTAGCCTCCGAACCCTCTTTCTCTGGTTAACATTTTAAATATCAGTAGCCATTTTTGTTTTTCTTAATTTTTCTCAAAAAATAAGTGGCGACTCTATTTTTCAACAAAAGAGGTTTTCAAAATTTGGTTTTCAAGATGTTAAAATATTTTCCAAAATATTTTTTGAATCCCATATTTTTGACCACTTTTCAAAAACTCCTAAATCCCGGCACCACAGTATCAGAAAAGTGATTTGCTGATGATAAGAGATCAGTAGCGATTGTACCAAACCTAGGTCTAGAAAGTTAGAAAGAGTTGACTTAGCCTAGACTAAGTATGGGTATTGATGGATAGCCTGACATGACAAAAGGCACTTGTAGAAAGATCTTGTAGAGAGATCTAATAATGACACTAATAAGTCACCATCAGATCATTAATTGCCATGCATTGATCAGAGAAAGGGAGTACAACCCGACCTGCTCGGGTCGGGTCGGACTCCACAAACGGGTCAAGTATATTTCTTCCTATAAATAGCCAACCTACTCAATGACAAAGGTATGCTCACTTTTTACTAGCCAAAACTCTGTCAAATTTCTCTCTCAAGTTCTTCTTTCTCTCTTAAACCCTTGCCTGACTTGATCATCGAAGGATCCATCGGTATAAAGCCACCGGCGAGCATCTCACTCCTTTCTTGTACAGGCGTACACGTGGCGTTCATCCCTGACATCTCAGCCAGCTTGGACGGGACTAGTAGACCCCAATCCTTATCCTCTACAGTATCAACTGCATGCAATTCCATTACACGAAGATGACATGGACTTGCTGCAATTTGCTCTGAACCTTGAACATTTAGAAGCCGACTTCTTTCTGTGGGGAGCTCTTGGGTGCGGACTCGACGAGGTTGAGCCGCTGCTGGTCATGGGCGGGCCGCCACCCGTCGGCGCCCACAAGGCTAATCTCGATCTACTCACCCGAAACATCGCCACTGAGTTTGCCTATCAAGAAGTCGGCCACCTCAGGTTCCCTCTATTTAGGCTTCATTTGTCAATTTGATTTTAAATTAAATAAACAAAAGGTTCATTTAATAGATCACATGGGTGACTTTAAGACAAAGAGCTCGACTTAAAGTGCTTTTAAATCAAAAGGAAAAAAGTTTTACTTAAAATTGTTATAATTTTATATTCAGTATATATCTTGTTTGATAGATTTTGACGAGTAGATTTTAAAATTAATTTTTTTATAAAAAATAGATATGTATAATACAAGTTATGATATTTTTAAAAATGTATTAAAATTTTATGTAAAAAAATAAAAAGGCTAAAAGGGTAAAAACTTTTGTATTGCCAAACAAGGCTTTTTGGATTTTTTAACTTTAGGTAAAAATGCAAAAAGTTGGATTTAAAACCGGTTTAAAGCCGGTTACCAAACGAGATCATATTTTACAAGAGTACTACTGACCATATTTGAGTGACCATATTTAAGTATCGTATGATGTAACATTTCATATGTGGTATTTATATCATGTTATAAACTCATCGTTTAGATCACCAAAACATAATCATTATAGCATTATTAATTCTATAAATGCAGTACGATGATTCATGTTGATGATTAGAACACTAAATTACAAAAACAATATTTTAGTATAATTAAGATACAATGCAAAAAAGATGTGAGATAAAATGTAGAGCTACTCTATTTATAAAAATTTAGCTACCTTTTCATATAAGACAGTGTCGAACACCTTTCTCATTCAAAACTTCAAAATAAAATGACACAACTATTTTTAAAAATGTTCAATATTTTGAAAGTTTTAAGCCCCTTTTTAGACTAAATATCAAGAATTTTACTTATTTTTATTTTTTTTAACTTTTTTCATCATTTGACTATAATGTTTTTACTTTTTCGAATTGTCTCGATGAGATGAGCTCAAAAAGTAAAAAAATTTGACCAAAAGATGATAAAAGTCCACAAAAAATGAAAATAAGCAATATAAAATTTGGCTTATTCGCTTATTTTAGCTTATTTTATCTTTTCTAAACTTTTTTTATATTTTGATCAATATTTTTTATTTTTTTGTCTCTCCTCGATGACAGGAGTCTGAAAGTATAATAATTTAATTAAGTGATGAGAGAACATAAATATCTTTATCCTCTTGATTGTAATGAAGAACCTAACGAGGTTGAAGACGATTGACACCCCGAGTGCTTCCGTGCCGGCGTACCTACAAAATAAGCCTCTCGATCGGTGACCGGCGGGAGATCCTCCGACGCCCAAATTAGACGGGTCTTGAGAGAAAAAATATTTAGAAAGATAAAATGATAATCTCATACCATTGCTATGGATGGAGGACCACTATATATAGAGAATATGAGGGTTTGCCACCCCTAACCCATGGTTAGGGGGTGTTTGGCTAGGTTTATCCCCTTTGTTAGTTTTTTACCACTACAATAAGCCCCCAGCTTCTACATGCTCCGTCAGGATGAGGTGGAAGCATCATGTATCCTCGATCAGTGGCAAAAAAACTCTATTGAATTATGCTATCATTCAACCTCTAGCCGAATTAGGGCTTTTTGAACCTAGCCGAGCTAGGGTTTTGGCGTGCCTTGTTTGAGAGCACACGATGAGAGGAACTCTTCTTTTGGTAAATAATAACGGAAGATAGACAACGAGTACGGGTTTAGCCCCCACTTAAGTTGCTGAAAAGGTATTTTCGAGGGCCTTTGGCAACTAAACACGGAAGAGCTGCCAATGTTCCGAGGAGATTAGGAGTTAGATTGAACTAGCCTGATTTATCTCTTTCTCTCCATCTAGCCATGTTATAAGCCTTCTTTAGATTTTGCCGCATCGCATAGCAACTGTTCGTAACTCTTGATCACTAAATCTGCAGCACCAAGATTTAAGGTACCTAGCCGAGCCAGGTTTTTATGATTTAGTGCCTAGTGTGGTGCCAGGATTTAGGGGTTTTTGAAAAGTGGTCAAAAATATGGGATTCTAAAGATGTTTTAAAAAATATTTTAACACCTTAAAAGCCAAATTTTGAAAACTCCCTTTGTTGAAAAATAGAGTCGCCACTTAATTTTTGAGAAAAATTAAGAAAAATAAAAATGTCTACTGATCTTTAAAATATTAATCAGAGAAAGAGGGTTCGGGACTAAGGTACGAATCGGGAAAGGTGTTAAGCACCCTGTTCGCCCAACCGTAAGGTTGGCCTTTACTAATCATTATTGGTTCTTTGATATGATTTCTCAAATACATTCAAATAAAAAAAATTGAGGCAAAGAAGGAACATTCAAAATCAAATATGAAAAATACATAATATACGTATATAGAATGCCAAATAAAACAAGTATTAAAAGAAAAATCCTAAGTCCTATGGCATGCAATTTCTAACTAAATGATATATGAAGCACTCTCACATGCAATATTCAAAAAAATAACCTAAACTATCATAGTATGTATAAAATAATAAAAATATGCTATAAGTTACCAAAACTACCTAATCATGCTTTTGCTACAAAAAAATTAAGCTAAACTACTCAAAACATGCATTTAAAGAAAATAACCAAAACATGCATAAACATATATTTGAGAGACATTAAAATGATAAGTATTTAATACTAAATGTAAAGAAAACTTACTAACAAGTAAAAAAATGGTTTCATGACAAAGGAAATTTAAAAGTTTGAAGAAAAGGAAGATAAAGAAGAAGTTTATAAAGAAAATCATGCTAAAATAAAAAAGTTAGAAAATGTTATTAAACTATTGAAAAAGAAAACCTAACTATTTATATTTACATTAAAATAAAATAAAGTAAAAAAAACAAAAATGAAGAAAGTTACAATGAAAATTATATTAGAAGACTTTTATTATTTTTGGGTTTAAAAAAAGAAAAGAAAAGAAGAATAAGATAAACATTATAAAAAGAAAAGAAAAGAAAACAAAATGGAAAAGAAAGAAAGGAAATGAAATATTAAAAAGAAAATAAAATTACATTGTAAGGCAAAGAAAATTACAAATAAAAGAGAATAAAGCTACGGAAAAAGAAAAAAAATAAAATAAAAAAAAAATGGAGCATTAGAAAGAAAAATAAAACTACATTATAATGAAAAAAAAAAAAAGAAAAAGAAATAAGATGCTATAAAAGAAAATTACACTACTAGAAAAGAAAATAAAAATAAAAAATAAAGACTAATAAAGAAACATAAAGCTAAGATTAAAATAGAAGAAAAGAAAAAAAAAATGAATGCTAGAAAATTAAACTAATACTAACAAAGAGAATTAAGCTACATTAAAAGAAAAAAAGAAGGCAATAAAATATGAAATCAAATTAATACTAGAAAAATAAAAGAAATCAAAATATAACTATTTAATTGTCAAATATGAATATAGTATTGGCAACTATATCCATATGTATATAAGTGCATTATTATAACAATTAACAACATTAATTAGTTGTAATTGTCAAACCATATTAGCACTATTTAATGAATTAATGAGAGAGATAAAATAACAAATGTGTTAAGTGTGAATGTGATAAAATTAATAACTAGACAATCAACAAATTACATAAGGTAATTTAGATAATAAACGAGGTTAATTACGTAAACAAAAGAAGTATACAAATTGAAATTGAAAGTTAAACCGATCACTCCAAAAGAGAGAAAATAGAGTTTAGAATGATCGGGGATCCAAACTAGATACCGAGATTGCCGAGGAATCCTCAAGTCGGGAATGTCCTTCAATGGTCCAATCTTCGGGTGGCAATCCAAGTAAGGCTTCAATGTAGGAGGTTCGGAGCTCGGTATTTCGGAAGGGCTTGGCGTCGGGATTCAGAATTGCTCGGCACCTCAGCAGAGCTTCACTCTTAAAACCTCACCCTCAAATTATGTCCTTAAAAACGTACCAGAGGTACGATATTTATAGAGTTTATCAACCAATGAGATGCTGCCACGTTTTAAGACATGTTAGGCCATTCGGAGTTAGCGGTCGTCATGTTTTTGAAAGGTTTCATAAGGTTTTATTGGCGGTTGCCACAATGCAAGTTGGCAGTTGCTAGTTTTGAGGTGGCGGTCGCCACGTTTGGCTAGAGTTTCCAAGAGGTTCTATTGACGGTCGCCGCAATGAACTTGTCGGTCGCCTTACTTGGATAGCAAGTTTCGATGGTTCGACAAAATTTCTTTGGTTTGAAGGTTTCATGTTCAAATACCGAGCTTAGATCACTTCCCGAGAATCGTACTGAGGCACTATTTCACCTGTTTTCAACATCGAATTCACCTAAGATTAGTCGAGGTCAAATTGGGGTGTCTACAGTTGCCCCTCTTTGATATAACTTGCATAGCAATGCGTGAAGCAAGTTATATCAAAGACCCAGAGACAACAACCATTTGACCAAGCTGTCAATCTTAGGCCACAAACACACAAGCATACATATGATGTTGGTCGTACTCGAATTTTCATCGAGCTACCTACGTATCCCTTTGCTAAGGATCAGACCAAAACGTAGTTCATAGGATAAAATACAAGGATGCTATGATGCAAAGATAGATGCTAACATGATGCAAACATTGATATGATCGAATAGACCCTAGAGATCAGGTTAAAATCTAAAGGGAGCATAAACGGGCGAGTCAAAGATCGAGTTAAGATCTAAGAACTCGGTTGGAGGTAAAGTAATTACAAGGATCGAGTTAAGATCCAAGAAATTATCTTAACCGTGAAAGCAATTGATCGGTCAAGTTAAGACCTCACAAATTTTGGATGAAACGTGGGATAAAAATAATTAAAAGCCAAGTTACGGATTAAAATTAAATTTATCAGGAAGAAGACCACAAATTAATAGGTTGAGTTAAGACCTAAGAATTAGGAACGAGTCACGAAATAAAGATAATTGAAAGCCAAGTTACGGCTTAAAATTAAATTTATCGAAAAAGATAATCACAAATTAATAGGTCGAGTTAAAACCTAAAAATTCAGAATGGGAGCGGGATAAAAAATAACTAAAAGCCAAGTTACGACTTAAAGTTAAATTTTTCGAAAGAAGAAAACACCTCAAAACGGTTTAAAACACACACAAGACTACTTAAAATTACACAAAATTTTCTCAAAATATTTTTGAAAAGCTCTAAAGGTTATTTTTAGAAGGACACACATACAAAATAAAATAATTAAAGATTTTATGTTTTTTAAAAAATAATTTTTGCCAATAAAACAAAGAGAAAATAATCTATACTAATAAAATAGACGAACACAAAAGAAATAAAATGTATGCAAATAATAAGATAAGCAAAAACTTATATTAAAAGCCCCAAACAACCCCTCACAAAACTCTAAAACGTCATAATGACATTCTGACATGCCGGTCGCTAGGTCAGAACTGACGTGACGGTTGATAAGTAGGCGGTCGCCAAGCACAAACCCCTCTGACATGACGGCCGCCGGGTAAAAACCCCTAAGAAGTGGCGGTCGCCATGGGTCGTTTGGAAAACATGGCGGTCGCTACAATGGAAGGTGGCGACCGCCACTTCCATACGCATATATGCTCTCCTAGGTCGCGCGGATGAAGTTCATTATCTCATATCATCTCTCTCTCTCTCTCTCTCTCTCTCTTTAGCTCTCTACGCCCTCAACTTCTCTCTCAAACTTACTCTCTTCAGTTTTTGTGCCTTTTTTCTTGCTTCCTAGTTTTTGAACTCTTCCTAGCACCCTTATACGATGTTCACACTACTGTTTGTGGTTCCTTTTTTGTTCATGGCAGGTCAGGATCATGGAGATGATAATCTCGGGGCACGACGAGGTCCTTCTGCTACTGGGAGTTCTTCTATGGGGACTCTCGGGGGCACGACCTCCAGCCTTCCTGCCAGCGGGGTTACCTCCACGCAGCCTACTGCTGCGATGGATGTTCTTGTATTCGAGGCGGAGCGTACCTCCCACCAGGCTACTGGGGAGGAATGGGCAGCTGCCGAGGCACAGGCGACTGCTGATGCTGCTGCTGAGGCTGTGATGGTCGACTTCTTGGACCCTGATGCTGGGGAGGGCCATCCAGCGCCTTTTGACCCTCATACTTACGCTCCAGCTCCCTATCACATGTTTCCACGTGGGATGAGACGCTACGAGCCTCCCGCCGATACTGTTGTTGCTGACATTCATTTGCAGGAGCCTAACCACCATATTTCTCGCCTGCGACCCTCGGTATGTATCCTATCCTTACTGTTTTAATATCAAAGCACGATATATCAAACGTAGACGTATGCTTAGGTTCCCCCAAATGATGATGAATGATGATGATTTATTTTAATATGATGATGCTGATGAATGATTTGGATGATGTGCGATATTTGGGATTTGAGTTTAGTTTAGGTACCTTTGCAAATAAAGATTAAAACTGTAAGGACACTTAGGATTTTTGAACAAATAATAAAATGGGACACTTATTTTAGTGAAAAGCATAAAAATTAAGGGGGAATTTTTTTATTTTTGTTTTTGAGATATAACAACTAAAGGGGTAATTTTTATCAAAAAGCAATTTTGTCAAAATTTTTCTAGAAAATTTTAGAAAATCGTAGGAAATTTTTTTTAGAAAAAAGAAGAAGAATTTTGAAAAATCTTAGGAAAATCTGGAAAAAATTTTGAAAAATCCTAAGAGAAAATTTTTAGAAAATTCTAAAAAATTTGAAAAAAATTTTTGAATAATCCTAGGAATCTTTTAGAAAATCTTAGAAAAATTTTAGGAAAGTCCATGAAAATCTTTGAAAAATCCTAGGAATCTTTTAGAAAATCTTTAGAAAAATTTTAGAAAAGTCCAGGAAAATTTTTGAAAAATCCTAGGAATCATTTAGAAAATTTTAGGAAAGTTTGGGAAAATTTGGGGAAAATTTTTAGAAACTTTTAAAAAATCTTAGAAATTTTAAGAAAATTTTTAGAAAATTGGGACAAATTCCTAGAAAATTAATCCTAAAAGGTTAGGGTAAAATGGGCAAAACTCAAATATCAGAGGGAATATTTTTTTTTTAATTATTATTTTTGTTATTATTTTTTTTATATTTTTTGGTTTTGAAGAATGATAATCACAAAAAGATAGGAATTTGTCTAGCGTACCAGGGCTTAGGATTCCTAGTATTTTATTAGGACGCGCAAAAACTAAAGAATCGTCACTTACACACGAACATAGGGTTAGGGTGCCTAGTTTTCTAGAGCTTAAAAGAGCCGAAGGATCATCACTTACACACGAATATCGGGTATAAAGATTTACCTGATTTATTAGGACTTAGAAAGAACCGAAGGGTCGTCACTTATACACGAACCTAGGGTAAAAAGATTTGCCTGATTTATTAGGATTTAGAAAGATCCGAAGGATCGTCACTTACACACGAACCTAAGATATAAAGATTTTCCTAATTTATCAGGGCTTAGAAAGAACCGAAGGATAGTCACTTACACACGAACCTAGGGTAGAAATATTTGCCTGATTTATCAGGGCTTAGAAAGAATCAAAAGGTCGTCACTTGCACACGAACCTAGGGTAGAAAGATTTGCCTGATTTATCAGGGTTTAGAAAGAACCGAAGGGTTGCTACTTACACATGAACGTAGGGTAGGAAGGTTTGCCTGATTTATCAGGACTTAAAAAGAACCAAATGGTCGTCACTTACACACGAACCTAGGGTAGTAAGATTTGCCTGATTTATCAGGACTTAGAAAGAACCGAAGGGTCGTCACTTACACACGAACCTAGGATAGGAAGATTTACCTGATTTATCAGGGCTTAGAAAGAACCGAATGGTCGTCACTTATACACGAACCTAGGGTAGGAAGATTTGGCTGATTTATCAGGGCTTAGAAAGAACCGAATGGTCGTCACTTACACATGAACCTAGGGTAAAAAAATTTACCTGATTTATCAGGGCTTAGAAAGAACCGAATGGTCGTCACTTACACATGAACCTAGGGTAGAAAGATTTGCCTGATTTATCAGGGCTTAGGAAGAACCGAAGGGCTTAGAAAGAACCGAAGGGTTGTCTCTTACACACGAACCTAGGGTAAAAAGATTTACCTAATTTATCATGACTTAGAAAGAACCGAAGGGTCGTCACTTACACACAAATCTAGTGTAGAAAGATTTACCTGATTTATCAGGGCTTAGAAAGAACCGAAAGGTCATCACTTACACACAAACCTAAGGTAGAAAGATTTGCCTGATTTATCAGGGTTTAGGAATAACCAAAGGGTTGCCACTTACACGAGCCTAGGGTGTTTTTTGCTTTTGGTTATCTACTGTATACTTTATGTGTCGAATCTGTTCTTTATACATCTTCTATTTGTCTTCTCCTTCCAGGATGGTCACTACGTCAGAGGTTTTGAAGGTTCTGCTCCCGGGGAGGTATTGGATTGGTATGATGCCCTCCCTGCTCCTAGTCGGGCCTACGTTGATGTTTCTGATTTTGCTCGCTTCATACCCCTTTTGGGTAGGACGACCAATGACCGTGTTTGGCTCACGGCCCTTGCTGAGTGGTGGTGGGATACCACCAACACCTTTCACTTTACCACCTTCGAGGCCACCCTGACACCTCGATTTCGCGCTGATTACCGACATCTGGGTAGGCGACAACCCCATTCCATTCGACCCCATCATTGCTCGTTCTACTGACGCGCTAATGTACTTCCTCAGAGCTATCCCTGCGCAGATGGACCATGACCGGGTCCGGTATACATGGTTCTTTGAGCGATTCAGACATTTTCACTGCACCAAGCCCTGCCACTTCGAGTGGGTCACCCGAGGATTCTTGATGTACATGTTTGGTACCTCCTTGTTTTCGAACAAGGAGAATACCGTACATTTGCATTACCTCGGCAC
>JAULJZ010149463.1:8804-27460 GCA_032270985.1 Heliamphora pulchella | reverse complement strand
GATTTGGCAGCAAACCAGAATTCTCTTGTCCCTCTCTTTTCTATATAAATGATCTGTATGTATGAGATGAGTGTGTTGAGTGAGTCGAGTGTAGAGAGCTCTGTAATTTCTTGTTTTCATAAATTAGTAAACTCCTCTCTCTCCATGGACGTAGGCGACCGTGCCGAACCACGTAATCTTGGTTTCTCTTGTATTTGTGTGTGTTTTGCTTGTGTTGTTGACCTCTCTGAACCTTAACAACTGGTATTAGAGCGAGGTTGGAGAGGTTTTTTCGTGCAAAACCCAGATTCTCCCAAAAGTGAACTATTTCAAAATCACCGTTTGATTATACCGGCGTGTAGATTTCGTCGAGGCAATTCTGACGATATATTACACGTCGAAAACGGAGTTGAAACAAGCCATCTAGTGTCATTTAAAGTGTTTGAGAATTAAGAAAAAACCCAATAGCGCCTCCTCTATTTTTTTTTTCAAAACGGGGAGAATATGCCACTATTCATTACTATTGAGAAGATTCCACGTGTTTAAACCGATCAACCCGACCCGCCTAAATCCCGATCCGCCCCAATTTTTTTAAAAAAATTTATTTTATTCATATTTTGGGCATTTTAAGTCCGATTTGACTTATTTAGGAGTCGTTTCTGACTATTTCAATCGTTCTGGACGCATTGATGTGGTCTATTTCATCAATTTTAACTTTAAAATTGGTGCTTTAAGATGGGAGAAGAAGGCAGATCGACAGGAATTGAGAAGTTCAATGGTTCGGATTTCGTTTGTTGGCGAATGCAGATAGAGGACTATCTGTACAGTAAGAAGCTACACTTGTTGCTCTTCAGATCTAAATCAGAGGGCATGAAGGATGAGGACTGGACGTTGCTTGACAGGCAGGTGCTAGGAGTTATTCGATTAACGTTGTCCCGGTCAGTGGCACACAACGTAATTAAGGAGAAAACTACAACAAATATGATGGCGGCACTGTCAAGTATGTATAAAATGACATCGGCCAATAATAAGGTATATATTATGAAGAAACTATTCAATCTTAAGATGGCTGAAGATATACCCGTTGCACAACATCTAAACGAATTTAATATCATTACACATTGGTTGTCATCAATAGAGATTAATTTTGACGATAAAGTTATGACCTTGATTATGTTGACTTCATTGCCAAATAGTTGGGAGGCTATAAGGACGGCAGTGAGTAATTCTGCTGGTAAGAATAAACTGAAGTATGACGATGTCAGGGACTTGATTTTGAGTGAAAAAGTTTGTAGAAGATATTTAGGTGAGGTATCAACTTCTGGGTTGAATGCTGGTATGGCATTAAATGTTGAAACACGGGGTAGAGGTAATGACATGAATAAAAACAGAGGCAGGTCTAAGTCTAGAAGAGGCAGAAGCAAGTCCAGGTCGAGACAGTATGCTGAATGCTGGGGTTGTGGCAAGACTGAACACATCAAGAAGAACTGTAGGGAGTAGAAGAAGAAGTCTGATGGTCAGTCAGCCAATGTTGTGACAAAAAATGTGTAGGATGCTTTGCTCTTACCAGTAGACTGCTCTATTAATTCCTGGATATTGGATTCAGGAGCATCCTTTCACATGATGGCAAATCAGGAGATTATGGAAAATTATGTTGCTGGTGATTTTGGCAACGTATATTTAGCAAATGGGGAGGCTTTAGACATCGTGGGTGTAGGCGATATGCCAAAATCAGAGCGCCAACCGGTTCGGTGTAGAAGATACACAAGGTATGACATGTACCTAAATTAATGAGAAATTTGATTTTTGTTAGACAGTTAGATTTTGAGGGTCATTCAGTGACCTTTGTTGGTGACACGTGAAAAGTCACCAAAAGAGCTATGGTAGTATCTTGAGGAATGAAGATGGGTAGCCTGTACATGACCACAAGTACAAGGGATATAGTGACACTGGTAGACAGTGGGTCTGACACAAGCTTATGGCATCAGAGGTTAGGGCACATGAGCGAGAAAGGGATGAGAATTCAGCAGTCAAAAGGCAAGTTGCCAGGTTTGAAGTCGGTGAAGTTTGATTTGTGTGATGGCTGCATCTTCGGGAAGCAAATAAAGGTCAGCTTTCTGAAAGGCGGCAGGACACTAAAGCCAGAAAGGCTAGAATTGGAACACACAGATCTGTGGGGTCCTTTCCCAGTTGTATCTCTTGGAGGCTCGCGGTATTATGTCATGACATTCATTGACGACTCCAACAGAAAGGTATAGGTTTATTTTCTGATAAATAAATCTGATGTGTTTGAAGTTTTCAAGAAGTAAAAAGCATTGGTGGAAATTTGAACCGGGTTGAAGCTGAAGTGTCTAAGGTCAGACAATGGAGGTGAATACACAGACGGGAGATTCAGGGAGTTCTACGCAGCTAGTGGAATCAGATGGGAGAAGACAATTTTAGGAACGCCACAGCAGAATGGCGTGGCTGAGCGGATGGATAGGACGCTAAATGGGAGAGCTAGAAGCATGAGACTACATTCTGGGCTACTCGAGTGCTTTTGGGCTGAAGCAGTAAACACTGCAGCCTATCTTCTGAATCGGGGACCGTCAGTACTATTGTGTTTCAAAATTCTAGAGGAGGTATAAAGCAGAAAATAGGTGAACTTATCTTTTTCAAAATTTTTTGATTGCACGCCATATGTTCATATTGATTCTGATGCTATAAGTAAATTGCAACTAAAGTCCAAAGTTTGTTATTCTATTGGATATGGTGATGACAAGTTTGGTAACCGATTTTGGGATGACAAAAATTGAAAGATGATTAGAAGCAGGTTTGTGGTGTTTAATGAACAGGTGGTGTTTAATGAACATGTGCTGTACAAAGATAAGTCAAAGGCTGAGACAGACAGTACACTGCTAGAGACGAAGAAATTCGAGTTCATTAACTTGGATGACATTTCTAAGGAAGAAAAATAGAACGGGAAGGAGGAAGACAAGGAGAACAAAAATGAGGAAGATAAGGAGAACACAGTACACCAGTAATAACAGTTAGGAGGTCTTCCAGGAGTATCAGACCGCCATAGTGGTTTTTATCGTCCTTGTTCTACATACTACTCACTGATAGTGGTGAGCCATAGAGTTATGTAGAAGCCTTGTAGATCGAGTGTTCGATGAAGTGGGAGTTAGCAATGAAGGATGAGATAGTTTTTTTGTTGACAAACTAGACATGGGAACTGACAAGATTGCCAGTTGGCAAGAAGGCGCTGAATAACAAGTGGGTCTATAGAGTAAAAGAAGAACATGATGGAAGCAGGCGCTACAAGGCAAGGTTAGTTGTTAAGGGATTTCAACAAAAGAAAGGAGGTGATTTCACTGAAATCTTTTCCCCGGTTGTGAAGTTGACAACAATCAAAATAATGTTGGGAATTGTTACTGCAGAAGATTTATTTTTGAAGCAGTTGAATGTCAAGACTGTGTTTCTTCACGGTGAGTTAGAAGAAAACATATACATACAACAGCCCGAAGGATTTGCAGTGAAAGGTAAGAAAAACATGGTCTGCAAATTGAAGAAGAGCTTATATGGTCTGAAACAAGCTCCAAGACAGTGGTATAAGAAGTTTAACAACTTCATGAAAAGTACCGAGTTTACAAGGCTGGAGAGAGATCATTGTTGTTATGTCAAGAGTTTAACAGTTTCTATATCATCCTGTTACTGTACGTGGATGATATGCTCGTTGTTGGACTATGCATCGAGGAGATTAACAAACTGAAGAAGCAATTGTCAAAAAAATTTGCTATGAAGGATTTGGGAGCTGCTAAACAAATTCTTGGAATGAGGATAGTCAAAGATAGAGTCTCAGGGACCGTGAGACTATCTCAGGCAGAGTATGTGAAGAAGATATTGAGCAAGTTCAACATGAACGGTGCAAAAGCTGTCAGTACACCTTTAGCTAGCCATTTTAGGCTAACAAAGGTTAAATCTCTGAAGACAGAACATGAGCTGAAGTATATGAGTAAGGTTCCATATGCATTAGCTACTGGTAGCCTGATGTATGCTATGGTCTCTACCAGACCAGATATCGCACATGCAGTGAGAGTAGTAAGCAGATACATGAGCAATCTAGGGAAACATCATTAGGATGCTGTCAAATGCATCCTGAGACATTTAAAGGGCACTACAGAGACGTGCTTATGTTTTACGAGGACAGGATTAAAGCTGTAGGGCTACGTTGATGCCGACTTAGCCGGTGATACTGACATTAGAAAGAGCACCATCAGGTTTGTCTACACCCTAGGTGGTACAGCAGTGAGTTGGGCTTCTAAGTTGCAGAAGATTGTAGCTCTTTCTACTATGGAGACAGAATATGTTACTGTGATAGAGGCTGGAACGGAGATGGTGTGGTTACAGGGTCTTATGAATGAGTTGGGTAAGAAGATTGATAGAGGGACACTCTATAGTGATGGCCAGAGTGCTATCTTTCTTGCTAAAAACTCGGCATTCCACTCCAGAATAAAGCACATACAACTGCGGTATTACTTTATTCGTTCTCTATTGGATAATGATCAGTTGTATCTTAAGAAGATTAACGGGGCGAAGAACCCCGCTGACATGTTAACAAAGATAGTGACTTCAGAGAAGTTAAAACTATTTTCAGATTCAGTGGGTCTTCTAGATCCATTGAAACTATCCAGAAGATGATCACTGTAGGGCACCCTAGTAAGGGGGTGCGGCACTCCCTCAAAGGGGTGCGATTGCCCAAAGAATAGGGCGAGGTCACAACAGAGCAGACAACAGTTTGCCACCACATGGTTGGAGAGGGTGATTTGTTAGCCACTCATGTGGTGAAAATTGTTGAAGAAGTATCCAAAGAAATTGATGAAGAAGGTGCCAAGATTTGCAAGACAAACAGCCAAGATTTGCCGCTGCAAATCTCGGCGCTGTGATTTTTAGTCTGTTTGTCAAGATTTGGAAGTAAACTAGAATTCTCTTATCCCTCTCTCTCTTCTCTATAAATGGTCTGTATGTATGAGATGAGTGTGTTGAGTGAGTCGAGTGCAGAGAGCTCTGTAATTTCTTGTTTCCATAAATTAGTAAACTTCTCTCTCCTCGTGGACGTAAGCGACCGTGCCAAACCACGTAAGCTTGGTTTCTCTTGTATTTGTGTGTGTTTTGCTTGTGTTGTGGACCTCTCTGAACCTTAACATACCGACCTTGATATTACTTTACGGTGAATAAAACATGTCGATATATGCATGCACCCATTGGTACCCATTGGAGTGTTGTGAAGTGTATTTTGCGTTGTCTTATACACACCATTTTCTATGGTCTGTTTCTTTCTCACAAAACTCCCTTGACTCTCCAAGCATACTCTAATGCTGTTTTCGCTTATTGCATTGATGATTGTGGATGGATCCACATGTGATTTTTCAATCTTTTTTCATTAATAATTTTATTTCTTGGAGTGCATAAAAACAATGCACCGTTGCTCAATCTTCTATTGAATAGGAGTAAAGCATTGACGGATGTCACTGCCGAACTCTCTTGGAATCAATTGCCCCTTTCTGAACTTCAAATTCCCTTTTCTAGTGCCCTAATACTTTGGTATGACAATGTCGGTGCTACATATTGAACTGGCAATCCTATTTTTCATGCATGAACAAAACTTGTAAAGATTGATTTTCATTTTATGCATGACAAAAGATTAAAAAAGATTTCCTAGTTTAGTTTATCTCATCTGAAGATTAAGTCGTCAACATCATGAACAACGGTTTATGATGTAAAGCCACTCGACTTTTCGTTTATGAAGACCTATGACACTAAAAAGCCCAACAGTGATATGGAAAATTAGCCTCGAAAGGCTCATATTCGATAAAAAGTGCCTTAATATACTATACTCATCGCTACGCTATGACTAATGAAGGATTTCGGCCAGATTTCTTCGTTTAGGCTTTGAAAATATCAAATTTTTTATTCTAGGAAAAATTTGACTTACCAATTTCGAGAGCTTTCCAAATTTGTTTAAGTTTAGTTTTTTTCAAACAATCTTATATTTTATTTGAGTTTTTGAATTTGTGCCTAACTCAAATATTTTCGTTTTTGGTAATTCTTTTTATTTTTAAGAATGGGGTGGTTGTCTTTCACTATAAATTCGTGATGTTACGGTCTTAAGGCAAATCAGTTATTGATTACTAAGAATTTTTAGAAAATTTTTTTTTATTCGTATTTATTATTAGAGAAAGTGTTTCTAACTCAAGCAGGCACATGCATTTCGATGTTAGCATCTTTCTAGCTGAGACGCTTCCTACATCAATTTATCATCCAACTGGTTTCAATTTCTTTGGTACAAACTACAAACTGATGCTCACTCCTCATCAGCCATCAGTACTTTGAGGGACATATTAAATAATCTCTCTCTCTCTCTCTCTCTCTCTCTCTCTCTCTCATATTTTAGTTTAAAATTTAAAATGATATATCTTTTTCTGGTGTATTATCACCATTTTGATACATATAACTCATGTATGTCTGGAGAAATTCATTCCAGCAACCAAAACTTTGTATTAAGTCAAACATACCTTTTTATATTTATTTTTTTATAAAAATAAAAATAAAAATAAAAATAAAAATATTTTATATTTACCGTGAATACAAAATTAAAAACTATAAACGTTACTAATAAATTACACCAAATGAGCCCTAGTGTTGAGAAATAATTTAAAGTAATGCATGTTTAGCTAACATATAACAAAGAAGCCATTACCGAAGATAGCAAGGTTTTAGCTCCACAGTACATTTTACATTATTACTAGTTATGGCTAAAGGCAATATTCCAACAAAATTAAAACCCAAAAAATAAATACAAGTATCATTAGCAATTCATATTTTATATTGAAATTCTAATCTAGTAACCATCTAGTCACAATAGGCGAAGAAGAGAAAAAGAAAACATTGAATGGGAAGATTTTCTATGAATAAACAGAAAAATCAAGTACATTAAAGTATTCAACAAAATTGGTTGGTTGTACAAAAAAAATTCAAAGCATTCGACAAAAAAAATCATTAAATGGTTCACTATTAATGAACTCTAGAAAAATCTAAAGGACTGAAGATAACAGTAAATTTTATATGATACAACGGGGAGAGAGAGAGAGAAAGAAAAAAAAGAGTGAAGATAATAGTAAATTTTACATGATACAGCAGAGAGAGAGAGAGAGAGAGAGAATATGTCTAAAATTAAAATATGATCAAATCAACCAAAATAGTTCCATGAGAGTGAAAGAGAGAGTCAGAGTAAGAGAGAGAGTTTCTGATGTCTATGGTTCAGAGTGGTTGAGATAGTGGACTAAGATGCAATGCCAATTTCGATGATTGCAATGATGGGGGAGGGTAAGAAAGAGAGAGAGAGAAAAATAATTTTTTTTTAGAGAAAGAGAGTTGTTTTATATCGAATGGAGGTATAGTGAAAATGTTAATAGTTATCTCAATTTGGTGAGAGAAAATATAAACACAATTATCTGTGAGCTATTGGACTTAAATTTAAATAAATATTAACCATTTATTTTATTTTTTAAACAAAACTATGAAATACTAATCCCATTCCTCATCCAAATTGTGTAAGATATGCAATATATATATACACACTTTATTGCATATTTTTTCTTGCCAATGACAATCAAAATCCCATAAATGAAAACAAGAATACAAGGTATGTGATCAGTTAATTAAGTAAGGTCATGTTTGGGTACCTTTGAGGGCATACATTCCATAAATGCTGCTGGCCTCGTTTCGTAAATAATTTAAAAATTAAGAGAGAAAAAAAAAAAAAACAAAGTTGAGTGGTTTGGCTAGCAATAATCGAAAAATTAATTTTTAGCTTTTTCTGCACGGATCCTGATAGTGGTATTAGAAACCGAAACTGTCGTTCTTAGACTCTGTTTCAAAGAAAAGTATTTTTTAGAAAATATCTTTTGCATTTTTTGATATTTGGTATAATGAAAATTAAAAATTAACAAAAAAATATTTTTCAAATCAATAAAAAATAAGTTAATTTTAATAAAAACACATTTTTCACTTTTTATAGCAAAAAATATTTTTCACATTTACCATTGTACCACTGTCATCACCGCTAGCACTATCATTCTTCCACCAGCACTACCAGCCGAGGGTTTAAAAATTTTTTAAAAGATTTTTTGCTTAAAAATTTTGTTTGGCTTAAAAATTAAGTAAAAAAAAATCTCATTTTTTAGTGTTATGGTAAATAACATTTTTTTTACTAGAGGGAAAATACTTTTCTTTCTAAGACTAACCTTTTTTTTTTGTCGTTTTCGTTAAAAATATCATATATTTAGTGAACCAAACAATTAGAAGAAAGTTAAAAGAACTGTGAAACCAACATGCCATAAAAACTGATATAACCATGTAAATTTTCATAAGAAAACAATAGATGGTGATAGCCACATATTTGCCCTGTTTGGGATAATTACTTATTTGCTAATTTAATTTTGTTTAGTTTTATTTTTAGTGATTTTTTTTCATTATTTAGTCAAATAGTTATGTTTTTTGACTTCTCTCGTAAAGACGAACAAGAAAAGTAAAAATTCTTTGGTCAAAATATATAAAAAGTTTAGAAAAGACAAAAATAAGTCAAAATAATACAATAAGCCAAAATTTATGTTGATTATTTTTATTTTTAGTGGATTTTTTTTATCTTTTGCTCAAGATTGTTTTACTTTTTAGGTTTACCTTGTTAAGACGATTTAAAAAAATAAAAAAATTTAATAAAAACATGAAAAAATTCAAAAAAAAAACAAACAAAAAATAAGTAAAAATTTCAACATTTAACTCCAACAGGGCCAATTAATTTGTGATACAATCACTGAATCAAGATTCTTACCATTATACTTAGAAACTGTCCATACTTAAAATCACTATCAAATATATAAAATTAAATTTAATGTAACAGAAACCTTCATTACATTTACTGTAATGGAGAGGTCTGAATCTATGATCATTAATGGCAAAGAAAACTGGAAAAGATTAAAAAAAAACGGAATAAAAAATAAAGAAATAAAAGAAGTTATCTCAGAGTCACTCAATTTAAAAATAGAAACAAATATATAAAAAAGCTAATTAAAAAACACAAAAAATAACTTACAAATTCTACAAAAGTACGATCAAATGGTAAAATTATCATTTAAGTTAATTTCATTCTCTCTCTAATTCAACACTTCAACCAGCTTTAAGCCGATTTTTTGGCTTTAAGTCAGTTTTAAGTTAAAAAGTTCATTTGGTTGGAATATGCGTGGCTTTTAAGACAAAAGTTTAAAGTAGCTTCAAACTAAAAGGTAATAGTATTTTTAAAATTGTTATAATTTTTTAAAATTTATTATTAGAGAATTTTGTTTATTCGATAGATTTTGACGAATAAATTTTAGAAATATAATTTTTATAAAAAATAGATGTGCATAAAAAAAGTTATGATATTTTTTAAAAATATAAAAAAATATGTAAAAAGAAAAAAATGCTAAAAACCTTTGAATTGGAAAACGAATTTGTTTGGCTTTTGAATTTTTAAGCAAAAACACAAAAAAAACCGACTTTAAGCCAATTGCCGAACGAGGGCAGAGTATTCAATTAACCTGAACAATTAGTCCCCATACAAAAAAATACCAACAAACATGGGATACAAATTTAGTCGAACTATTAGTTTAATACGAACTTTCTATCTCTAAAAACAAACATGCCCTTAAAATAGAAAGAGAAAGGTTTTGTGAAACCTGACGAGCAACCATGGATTGATTGAAGCTCCCTTTTCTTCCCCAATCTCCAACCACCAAAAAGCTCAGCAGCCCACTGTTGCTGCTCTCTGATTGTTGAAGTGTTTTGAGCTCTGATAATACAGACTGAAGGCAAAGACCCCAACACACCAAGAACAGAAGCATCATAGACATGGAGGTTTTACACAAACCAGATGCTGCCATAATGCTAGCTCCAGAGAATGTGTTTGAGAGAAAGAGAAAGAGAGATTTATATATGTTTTAGAGGCTTTAATTGGATGTTTTATTTATTTATTTATTTATTTATTTATTTATGGGAATGGAGGAGCAAGATCACCGCACCATCTCTAATAAATGAATGGAAAACTAGTACAACAACAATTATTCAGTAGTTTCCAAGATTATGTGGTACTATCATGTGTTTGGATGTTTTAGAGGCCTTTTTCTTTGGGAAGCTTTTTTCTTTTTAATTTTTTATATTTTTTGATTTAATTTCTTTGTTTTTGATTACTCGATACTAGAGAAATTAAAAAGGTACGCTTATTCGGGTTATTTTTTTTTAAAAAAAGTTACTAAAGACGAAAATAAAAACTTACAAATCCGTCAGGGTAGTCTAGCGATTTAAAGTTGTCATTGGGACCAGCCGTAAACTCAACCGTAAACTCAGAAATCTTGTGTATTGACTCCCGTTAAAAGCGCCCTTACTTAGCCAATACTTGTAGTTTGCGGGTGTTTATAAATATTAAAAAGTTTACGCTTTAAGAGTAGGTCCAAAAAATCTACTTTGAGGTGGTTTATTCGTAATAAAAAAAAAAGAATTGCAAAAGCTTGTCAAGTGACTTTTTTCGATGGTATCCAAATTTTTTATTTAGTTTTTAGTTAAAATTTTTATTTTTGAATTCCAGAATCTAGTATTTTAATATTTTTACATTTATCAAAAACATCATGTAGATAGATAATAACAAATGATAGTCTGAGCACTTGATAACGAGATCAAAACATACAAAAAAATTACATGCATCTCTTATGTTCACATCTATTTCTAATCAGTCATCAATTGCTCGTATATGTTATATTGATGGTGCTGTTTGAGATAATTATTTATTTTATATTTTATTTTATATATTTTTATTTTAAATAAATATTTTTCATTATTTAATCAAATTATTATACTTTTTTACTGCTCTCATCGAGACGACTAAAAAATTATTTTTTTATCAAAATATTTAAAAAGTTCAAAGAAACAAAAATAAACTAAAATAAGCTAATACGTCAAGTTTTGGGTTTTTTATATTACTTTTAGTGATTTTTTTATCTTTTGATAAAAAAATTACCTTTTTTATTCACCTTATCAAGATGATTCGGAAAAGTAAAAAATCCTAGCCAAAAGATTTTAAAAATTTAAAAGACAAAAAGTAAACTAATTTTAAAAATATGACTTTTTATATTTTTAATATTACATACGAGTTCTTATATTTTTAATATTATGTATTTTAAATTTGACAAAGTAACATACTATGGTCCAATCCCTACTCACTTTTTATATTTTTTCGACCCAATAAAATATGAGATGAGGACAATACTAATTAGGTGTGTTCACGGTTCGATTTTGAATTAAACTAAGAATCAAACCATTCTGAATGGATCCAATAGTTTAAGAACTAGAATTGAACCGTATGTATCATGAAATCGAGCCGAGCTGAACCAAAAAAGGGAAAAATAAAATAAATAGAAAATGTAAAGTAAAATAAATAGTATTTTTAAATATTTTCTTATATATAATACATAATTAAATAATATTAATAGATAACAGATCAGTTCGGTTCGAGACGATTTTTTAAAACTTAATTCGTGAACCGAATCATAAAAAATAATTTCTAATTATTTGAAATCAGAATCAAATTATTCACCAAAAAAATTGAATTAAACCATACGATTTAAATCAACCTGTACTGATTTAACGATTTCAAACAACTTTTTAAACATCCCTAGAATTAATACCGCGCCCTTTTCAACTCCCCTTAACGTTCCTGCATTGATTACACAAAAGGAATAATAAGACTAGCAATTATATCAAGTGGATCCTCTATAGGATAAAATCCACCACAATAAATGCAATAAATAAAATAATCTCACTCTAAATCAGACCTCATTTACTACATATTGAAGAGCTCACAGATTCTACACTTTCTTTCCTAATTAAGATTGTAGTTTCTCAAACCATCTATAAGATTTTAATGCACAATAATATATTTTTGCTTGTTAAGTTCGAGTAATTATTTGGTACTTTCGAAGTATTATATAGCAAGTCTACGTTGTTTTCTCACTAAATATAGTAAGAATAAATTTTACGGTAGAAACATAATGACTTATCTTTGTTGGGTAGTTGGAAGGCAAAGCTTGACCAACATTGTTTAGATTACAGTTATTTATTTGTTGAAAGTAACACATGACATCGCCTACATTGTATTCCAAAAATATCTAATAATTTTTCGTTAAATTTGCAAAGTTATATAAAACTAACAAAACAACTCGTGCTTTGTATGGCTAAATTTATATAAGACTAGAACATTTATATTTCTATAATATGTATTTTGTTAAGTAAATGAAGTCAAAAATCTTAAAATATTTCAAAACATAAAATACAAATTTTAAAAGTAATAATGTATATTTTGTATACTATAAACTATGTTAGGATTTAGAGTCCTCTTAAGTTTGGCAATTCCTACTCATTAGTTAATGTAAAACTCTTATATTGTTAAGGAGTTGAGGTGTTTTAAAATTTTAAATTTTGTGTCATTGTAGTACTCTTAAAATGTTCAGGAATTGAGCTAATTTTGTTTCTTTAATTCTTTAGGATATGTCTTTTATGTTGAAAAAATACTATATTTTTTTATTATAATACTATGCAAAATATTTGATACAGAATCTTCAATCAAATACATCTTAAGATAAAACTAAATATTAATTGTTGGCTCAAAAACAAAGATCCTTAGATAATATTTATTAATCAAGTAGAAAAAAAAATCTCGAAGGGTAAATGCCAAAACAGGCTCCAAATTAAATGTTTTTAATATTGAACAATAAAAAATATAAATCAAATATAACTCCCAAAGTTAGAAATAAATTATACTTTCAAAATCTGTCCGATTTGATTTCATTTTCTGTAACAAACTTTAGTTTATAAAATGCCGTGGTTTTTGACTGGTAGTCTATTCTCCAATCAAGTTTTCTGCCGTATTTTCGAATGCCAAGAACACGATTATAGTGTGAGATATATTCTTCGTGTTCTTCAAACAGTGATTGACTATAATTAGATTTTCAAAACGTGTTAAACCCTAATTTTGAAGACTGAATGACTGAATGTGGTGGCCATGATTTATAACTACATTTTTATAGGTTACAGCATGAACATGTGCAGTAAATAACACGTGGATTGCTAATGTAATTATGAAATTCTATTTCAACTCAGAATTAATTTCATAAAATAAAAATTATAATTTATTCTACTAAAAAATTATAATTGCACTCACAACCTTATTCTCAAAATCGAATTATTCAAGCTCATATTATTAAATATTTATTTATTCTCTTCCACGTTAAGATTACAGATATCGATCGGTTAAATTAAAATACTGACATTTTTATTTAATCGGCTTCTTCGAAAAAATCCTTAAAACTTTCGTTTAACTTATTTGATATACCGAATTATAAAATCCATCAGCAGAGTTAGGTACGGTTAAAATTTATAAGTTTCTTCAAGGTGGTATTATCAATACCGATTACGGGACATGAATTTTGTCAATAATTAATATCCACCATATAATTAAGACCGTTATCCAATTCACCGGAATTATTGACCCGTAAAAAATTACACATTCTAATGAATCAAAATAGTAAACATTAATTAATAGTGTACAATAATTATTTCAGAATTAAGAACAAAAGCACTTATAACAGCCATGTGATATAAATTAATTTACATAGGTAATATAAAATTAATTACCTTAACGTGATCCTATCCAATATATACAAAATGTATTAGCACAATGAGTCGGAACAATTATCGAAACAATTATATTTTTTCGTAATCAAAACAGATCTACTAAAACAGTGTGTTATAGCCGTACCAATGGTGTATGGACTCGGTACCTGTTTATTTTGTTCTATTATATTTTTGGTACGAGAAGAGACCAAATTAAATTTAGGCGTGAGTGTCATAAAAGTTTTCTTATTAACGGCTGAATTAATAATAGGTGAAAGTGAAATTGAGGTACATGGTGATAAATGATGTTGATATGGCTATGTTAATGAAAAAATTCAAATAATAAAAATGTGAGCAAAATTGGAAGTCTGATATGAGTTTTCAGTTTCAGGAGTCACCGCTCGAGGGGTGGGGTTCCGCTCGAGCGGACTATTGGGATACGTTTAGAAGATTCTCGAATGATATAGAGATATTAAGGGGTTTAATTTAAAAAACCATGCTCAGGAGAAAAACCCATTCACGTTGCTCCCCTTCTCTCCTCCTCCTCTTCTCTTCTTCTTCCTCTCCTAGAGAGAGAGACCCATGTTTCTCATGAAATCCCTAACCCTCCATCCCTCAAGTTGAAGATTGAAGCTAGATTGGGAGCAAGCAAGGATAGAAATCAAGTTTTAGAGCAAGAAAATGGAAGATAAAGTACTATGGAGGCAAGATCTCTCAACATCCAAATCCTAGGTGGGAAGATTGGATAGAATTTCAAGCTTTTGAGCAAATCCGAGATTGGATCTAGATTCTTTCATATGTTTGTGTCGATTTGAGTTGATAATTTGTTATATGAGTATAATATAGTAAATTTCATGCATGACTTGAAGGGTTGATAGAGTAATGTGTGAGTTGAGTTAGGTTTTCATAAAGATTTGAGTTTTTGAGAAATGATAAACCATGATTTTGAGAAATTATTGCATAAAAAGGGTTTATGAGACTCGAATCCAATATTTTTGGGGTGAAAATCAAGATTTGAAACATGTTTGATGAAAGTTTAAGGGTATTGAAGTTTGAAACTCAAAATAGGGAAAAATCTGAATTTTTTCTCGGGCACCAGTGCGCTTGAGCGGAGCCTTGTCCGCTCAAGCAGTCAACTGGCAGAGAGTTGGGCACTCGAGCGCTTGATATCCGCTTGAGCAGATTAGCTGCACATGGCTAACTTCTTTTGATTATATCTCCTTCATTCGGACTCCGAATGGGGTCGTTTTTAAACTCAAATCGAAGCCCTGGAAGTTCTCTTTCCAACAAGACTACTCTCACAAAAAAATTCTTGTTGTAGAAAAAGTTATGATTAAAATAGTGAGGGTATGTCAAATTTTCTTAACCATTTTTTATCCATTTTTGGCCAAATATCTTGAAAATAGTTATTTTCATCAATATTGGAACTTTTCATCAAATTTCTTATTGTTTGGACTATGGATATACCTATTCTAATACACTTAGGTTGGGATGCATGTATTATATCGATTGGTTGAATTTTTGATAAAGTGGATTTTCAACATATAATGAAGGTTTTTGAGAACAAAAGTGGGTATCTGAAGGTTCAGGTACGACAATATCATCTTTTGGCATTGCTAAGCATTTTGAAAAGAACTTGAGTTTCTAACTTACATATACAAATACATATCTACCTATAATGGGTCCATTCTATTTTGTTCCAAATGATATGGTCATGCGTGAGTTAATTATGCATTAGCACTTCATGAAGCTGATAAACGAAATGTGATTTATGAGAAATTGTGTGTTGAAATTTATGATTGCATTTGAATTGAAAGAAAATGATTGAATACTAAAATAGAATTTGATTGGAAATGAGATGGGAAGTTTGAAACGTGAAATTTGAAAAGAGGTACTATGTGAAAATATTTGGGGAGAGGAACCATTTGTGGGTTGGATTCCCGAATTGTGAAAATGAAATTTTTGAACGACTAATGAACCGTATGGATTGATGTGGATTAAGTTGGGCTAGCGGCTCTGCGGTGAAAGACCAAAAACTTGTGCAAAATGTGGACCATAAGCCCACGAGTTAGCCCCCGAAATGTGGTGTTGTATTGTGGTGAGTTATAGAGCTATCTATTACCCAATGATTTTGCGTAACCTATTGGAAATTAATAGGAGGAGATTTCTATAAGTTACACCCGACATCGGTTCATTAGATGTGATACAGTTTTATGATAAATCGGGTAATGAAATTGTGACACAATTTTTGTGAAAAATCGGATAATGGAATGATAATATGGATAATATGAAAGGATAAATGGGAACAAATTGGCATGTGTAGGTGTGTGCGTATGAAGGAATAATGAATTGGTGAAAATTTACATTTTACTTCGGTTGCACCCATCACACCTCACAAATCATGCATTACATTTGAGTTAATCTATATCCTACAAGGTTTGGCTCATGTATGTATGTAAACTATTTCAGGTTTTCAAGGATCAGGAGCGATACCAGGGCAAAAGTTGCATTGTGGGAAAAAGCAAGAAGCTAGAAGAAAGATCTAGTATCTATTTGTATTTTGTATTTTTGTTTGTACAAAAATTTGAGTAAATGATTACAATGATATAGTGGTTGTAAATGAACTCTTGGAAAATCAATGGTATTTGTTTGGAATGGGATATGCGAGAGAATTTGATTGCTTATAGAAAGTTTTTTTTATAATATGTTTCAAACTCAAACATTTAGTGAAGGAAACTTATTGTTAGTGACCTTTATATGCGGAACGGTTACGTTAGTTCACGGGCCCTCGGGGTCGGGGCGTGACAAATGGTGTATCTAATTTCATCTAAAACTGTGAATCAAAAACTCATATTCTACAAGAAATCGATAATCTGATTTTCTGTGTATAAGCCGAACCCTACACACTAGATTAAATTATATATAAAATAAAAGACACCCATGCACAATTATTAAATAAATAATAAAAATGCATATATTTTCTCATAAATATTCTCATAAAATAAAAAAAATTAATTTTATTATTAAATAAAATTAAATACTAAGACCCAAAATATGATTTGTAGTATACAACTCTGACATTAACAACATATCTTTTGTAGCCATTCATATTTGATTAATTAAACAGATAAAACCCTTACTTAAAATTTTTAATTCTTGGATCACCATATTCGCTCTGTCTCTAATCCTTCATAATAGCTTTATATTTTATTGATGAAAAATTGTACTAGTAAGGTATGACTATTCTATCTTTTATAAATGAGAGAATAGGGCTTAGAAAATAATTCTTAGAAGAATTTTTATCTATCAACGGTTTCATTACTATCTTTAATGAGTTCCACATACTGACACCCCAATTTGATCCTACCTAATCTTAGGTTGATCTGGGTGAATTCGATGATGAAATTAAGTGAAATGGTGCTTCTGAACAATTCTTGGGAAGTGATCCAAGCTCAGTGCTCGAACCCAATGATCAAAATCTTTAAACCAGTGGACCCATAATGTCCAGGCCTCTAGCCGCCACCTTGTAATCATGGAGCCACCACCTTGCATTATGGCGACAGTTTTAGAAACTTGTGAAAACCCTAGCCAATTTGGTGACTGCCAACTTTGAACCATAGGGCCGCCAACTTCATTGTGGCGACCGCCATAAGAAATTCTTGGAAGCTTCATTTATGTGGCGATCGCCAACTCAAAACCTAGCGACTGCTAACTTCAAAAGGCCTGACGTGTCCCAAAACGTGCCAGCACCTCATTGGTTAATGAATTCTATAAATACCATACATCTGGTACGATTTGAAGAGGACAATTATGAGGTCAAAGTTTTAACGGGTCGAAAGGCGAGAGAATTCTAATACCGGCACCCTGTTGAAATACTAAGGAAGAACAATTACTGAGGTTGATACCTTGCTAGATTTCTGACACATCTTTCCATTGGAATTGGAGTGCTTCCCGAGAATTGGACACCTACCACCATTCCCCGACTCGAGACTTCACCCGGATTGCAGCAATTTAGGTATTCTGTTTGGATCTTCAACCTTTCTATCTCCATTTTCTCTCTCTTGAAGTGAATGGGTTAGTTTCAACCTTTTATTCCGCATGCTTTACTCATACCACTTACGTAGTTAATTCAATTATCCTGCTCTATTCGAATAGATTATGAGTTTTGAGTTATTTATGGTAAGTATGTTTAGATTAGGTTAAACTAGTTAAATTCATGTTATAAATCAAATTTTAGTTTGTTTACTCTACCCACATTGCACATTTGCATCTAACATGTTAATTCATTAAAATAGTGCTAACATATTTGGTAATTGTAACTTACGGTGTCGTTATTGTCATAATCAATGCACTTACATTCATGTGGTTGTAATTATTGATATTACATCCGTATTTCATATTCCTTAGTCAAAATGACTTATGCCACTATGTAATAGTTGTTGTTTTCATTCGTTATGTTTTGTTAACTTAATTTCTTTTTAATAGTATTCCTTTTTATTTTTCTTTTTTTGTATTTGTTTAACATCAAAATCTACAAAATCTTTTAATCTTAGCTTAGTTTCCTTTTGATGGTATTTCTTTTATTTTTCTCTTATTTTGTTGATAACTAACCTATAGGTACCATTTAGTTAAAATCTAATGATTTTTAAAGCATACTTTAATTATGTTGTTTAAAATCATGTTAGTTTAATTTTAGGTTATTTCGTAATATGCATATTTGGTATGATAATTTTAAGGCATGTTTTGTTCATTTCGTTTGAAACCATGTTTAGAGTAATTTAGGTTATTTAGTCATTTGACGATATTGTAAACAAATTCATTATTTATTTTTGGTATAATTAGAATTTAGTGACTTTTAGAGCATATCTTTGCTCTTTGTTTAAATCATGCTAATTTAGGTTATTTGGTGATATTGCATGCGGGTTTACTTCATGTAT
>JAULJZ010149462.1:0-10335 GCA_032270985.1 Heliamphora pulchella | reverse complement strand
GTTTTTGAGAAAAACTAAGAAAAATAAAATTGGCTACTGATCTTTAAAATGTTAACCAGAGAAAGAGGGTTCGGGGGTTAAAGTACGAATCGGAGAAGGTGTTAGGCACCCCGTTCGTCCTACCATACGGTTGTCTCTACTAATCATCATTAGTTCTTTAATATTATTTCTCAAATGCATGCAATTAAAGAAAATATAGGTAAAGAGAGAATATCCAAAATCAAATATAAAAAATATATAAAATATGTACGTAACACTCCAAAATAAATAAATATCAAAAGAAAATTTCTAAATCATATGGCATGTAATTTCTATCTAAATGATACACGAAACACATATCCGCATGCAATAATGTTGAAACAACCTAAACTTGCATGATTTGGTTAAAAGAATAAAAAAATAAAAATATACTAGAAGTTGGCAAAACTACCTAAATATGGATTTACTACAAAAGAAAAATTAAACTATCCTAAACATTCTTTCAAATAAAGAAACTAAAACTTGCATATCACCAAAATTAACTAGATTAACATTAACATGATAAATTAATAAAGAAATAAAAAATATAAAATAAAAAAATAAAAAATGCAAAAGAGAGAAAAATGCTATATTAAAAGAAAGCCCATTTAACAAAGAAATTTAAAATAAGAGTTTTATAACAAAAGAGAATTTAAATATTTAAAAGAAAAAAAAAAGATTCGACAAAATATGAAGAGTAGAAAGTGCTATTAAGAAGAAAATCTAATTATTTATATAAAAGATAAAAATAAGAAAAATAAAAAAATATCAAAAGATATCTTTATGATTTTGTACTTTTTGTAGTTAATAGAAGAAATAGAAGAAAAGAAAAATATTATAGATGAAAAGTTAAGAAAATTTAGTTATTAATATTTTACATTTTTTTAAAAATAAAAGAGAAGAAAATAGAAGAAATGGAAAGAATAATAGAGTATTTTTAAAAGAGAATATTATGAACTACTTAAAGATGAAAATTAACTTTAAAACCTTTTTGTAATTTTTGATTTTAGCAAAATAAAAAAAATGCCATAAAAAGAAAATAAGACTATAGAAAAGAAAATGAAAAATAGATTTTTATAAGAAAAATGAATATTAATGTTACGAGAAAAAAAATGCTAAATGAAACTTTTATTAAAGCTAAAAAAAACTATAAAAGAAAATTACACTAATATAAAAAAAAAAAAAAAGAAAAGAAAGAAGAAAATGAAATTAAAAGAACATTAGATTAAAAGAACATTTAAGCTAATATTAAAAGAGCATATATTTAAGTTGGTGCAAGTAAAAGAACTAAAATTAGAAGAAAAAGAAAACGAAATGTTAATATTTAAATGAAATATAAAATTAAAACTTAAAAGAAAGAGGAAATAGAAAATGCAATAAAGAAAATTTAAAGCTAATAAATAAAGTGCTAGAAAAAGAGTAAAATTAAAGTAATGCTAGAAGAAAATAAACACTAAACTAAAAGAAAATAAAATGGAACATTGAATTAATGTAAAAAGAAAAAAGAATGAAAAGAAATAAAGCATTTGAATTAAATGGGTGTAATATTGACTATTACAACCATTTGTTATGTAAGTACTTAGATTATAACAATTAATATCATTGATAAGTTGTAATTGCTAAAAATATTAGTACTATTTAATAATTTAACAATTTGTAATAAGTTTTAAAAAAATTGAATGAAGGTAAATAAATAAAACAAGTAAGTTAAGTAAGCTAAAATTATAATTTAAAGTAATGTAAGAATATAACAACTACATAAATAATGTGAGGACGTAATTAAAATGAATTGACCAAATTAAACCCGGCCACTCTAAAAGGGTAGAAAATGGAGCTTAGAAAGGCCGAGGATCCAAGCCAAATACCTGAATTCCTTAAAAATCCTCAAGATGGGGAATGTGGGTGAGCAATTTGATCTTCGGGCGATGATCTAAGCTAGGGTTTGGGACTATCGGAGGCTCGAATCTTGGTATTTTGGCAGGGCTTCAGCGTCGGGGCTCGGAATTACTCGGCGACTCGGCAGAGCTTCTCTCACTAAACCTCTCTATCCAAAATCTCTCCTGAAAACGTACTAGAGGTACGGTATTTATAGAGTTCTTCAACCAATGAGATGCTGCCACGTTCTGAGGCATGTCAAGCCATTTGGAGTTGGCGGCCGCCACAATGTGAGTTGGTGGTCGCCATGTTGGAGTTGGCGGGCGCCATGTTGGGAAAGGTTCCACAAGGTTCTATTGGCGGACGCCACAATGAACATGGCGGTCACCACTTCTGGTAATGACTTGGGCAACAAGTTATCGATGGTTTGGTACAACTTCATTGGTTTTGAAGGTTTTCGATGGTTTTTGATGGTCGGGTTCAATTACCGAGCTTGGATCACTTCCCGAAGATTGAACTGAGACACCATTCTAACTGTTTTCATCATCGAATTCACCTAAGATTAGGTGGGGTCAAATTGGGGTGTCTACAACCATGCAAGGGTATTTTTGTTATTTTTATTTTTATTTTGTCTTTTGTTATTTAATTATATCTAAATATTTGAGTTTGGGTGTCCATGTGTCAAAATTTAGGTTTTTAAGACTTTTTGCTGTACTAGGGGCAAAATGGTCATTTTACCCTATGAAAATTTTAGATTTTTAATCTTATATTTCATATTATGTACTTAGTTTAGTATGTTAGGAGTCTTCTCTGAGTATTAGGGCTTTGCCTCTGAGTATTTGATCTTTTTAGGGTTTTCTCGTCGAATTAGGGTTTCGGGTTGAGTTAGAATTTTCATCCTTCTAGCGACCTAAAATCTTGTCAACTAATCGTCGCTAATGCTAGGGTTTGGGTTGGATCGCTACACTGGTCGTTACAAACTAGGTTGTTACAACTAGGGTTCGTACCAGGCTATTACAAACGATGCCTATTTATAGGCAAGGTAGGCAACACAGACCCCTTCTGGAATGCTGCCACCTGTCCAAAAAAGGGATAATAGTGACGACCGCTGCCTTTTTGCTTTTGTACAGTGATGGCTGCAACCTTTTTGCCTTTATACAGTGAAGGCCGCAAACTTTTTGCTTTTGTACAGTGAAGGCCGCATCCTTTTTGCTGGTGAAAAAGATAGTCGTGACTTTCAAAAGTCGCAGGTAGGTTTAAGGTTTCAACAAAAGTAACGGTCGTGGCAAAGGAAGTCGCAGCTTGCTTTAGGATTTTCTAAAATGTGGAGGCCATGAGGATAAGAATGAATGTCACAGTCTAAGGGTTTTTTGTGGTTTTCTTGGGTTTTGAGCCAAATTCGTGATTTCACTTACTTGAGAGTAGCTTTGAGCATGATTCTCATACTTTCGTCATTGGGGCGCATTCGAGAAAGGTGCCTCAGATTTGGCTTGGTCAGATTGGGGTCGCTACAGTTGCCTCTCTTTGACCAAGCTTGTAATAACTTGTGGCGCAAGTACTGTTAAAGCTCTAGAGACAAAACGATTAAACAAGCCACCAATCTTAGGCACAAATAAAACATGCAGAAAAAGTGTGGTCGAACCCAAATTACCATTGAGCTTCCTGCGTATCCCATTGCAAGGGATCAGACCAGTTATAGTTCATGGGGCAATGCATATGATGCAAATAGTCTAATCATGATGCATGATAGATGCAAAACTTGGTGCAGGTACAAGATATGATGTAAAACATAGGAACTTTAAAGGGTTGAGTTAGGACCTGAAGAAATAAACAACAATCCAAGAGCTTTAAAAACTCCATGGGGGTGCTTAGGAAGCAGGGCTTAGGGCGCTTAGAATACTAGGGCTTGGCAAACCTAAGAATCATCTCACAAACTTAGGATCTAGACAACGTTTCACAAACAACTAGGGATGCCTAGCGGATTAGAGCTTAGGAAAAAAGATATGCCTAGTCCTCTAGGGCTTGAAAAAGAGGGATGCCTAGTTTTTTAGGGCTTAGAAAAGGTATGCCTAGTCTTTTTAGGACTTGAAAAAGAGGGATGCCTAGTTTTTTAGGGCTTGGAAAAAGGTATGCCTAGTCTATTTAGGACTTGAAAAAAGAGGAATGCCTAGTCCTCTAGGGCTTGGAAGAGAGGGATGCTTAGTCCTCTAGTGCTTAGAAAAGAGGTATGCCTAATCCTCTAGGGTTTGAGAAAAAAGTATGCCTAGTTCTCTAGGGCTTAGAAAAGAGGTATGCCTAGTTCTTTAGGGCTTGAGATAGAGATATGCCTAGTCCTCTAGGGCTTTAAAAAAAGGTATGCCTAATCCTTTAGGGCTTAAGAAAAAGATATGCCTAGTCCTCTAGAGCTTAGGAAAGAGGTATACCTAGTCCTCTGGGGCTTGGAAAAGAGGTATGCCTAGTCCTCTAAGGCTTGAGAAAGAGTTATGCCTAGTCCTCTAGGGCTTAGGAAAGAGGTATGCCTAGCCCTCTAGGGCTTACAAAGAGATATGCGTAGTCTTCTAAGGCTTAAAAAAGAGGTATGTCTAGTCCTCTAGGGCTTAAGAAAAAGGTATGCCTAGTCTTCTAGGTCTCGAAAAGAGAGATGCTTCCTTCTTTTTTTTTTCTCTTTCATTTCTTGTACATGAAGGCATGTGTACGTATTTCTTTACTTATGCCTGCGTGCCCGCAGATACACTTGATGCACTGCACATGTATAAACTACTGTTTTGATTGAACATATCTTTGTGCCTTTAGTTTACATTATGTTCATTGTGGATGTTTGTCCTTTTTTTCATATATATGAAAACATGTTTTTGATCACTCGAATCTTTTATTATGCATGATGTATGTTTGGGAGTTGAATACTTGTCCTGTGAGCCCATTTTTGTGTTGCGAGTTGTTTATGGGTTCTTGGCAAGGATGCTAGCAAGAAAGGAAAGTGATGTCAAAGTCTTTGCAGGAGACAAAGTTGCGGCCGTGAGGAAATATCTCACGGTCGTGATGTTTAAAAGGTTTGTGGTCTGAAAAATGGTTGTGATGTTTGATAGCGGAGCTTTTTGGTGCAAAAATCAAGGTTGAGTCTGTGGTCTCCCCTTTTCTAGCACTATAAAGGGGGCAATTATTCTAGACCCCACTGCTCTGTATATCTTTGCACTTTTCTTGCTTTGTTCATAACCCACTCTTATAACAACTCCCTGTTGACTTGGATGGGTAACTTCTCTTTGGTTAGGCGCAAGAACTTCCTCAACTTTGGCCTAGATGCACTATTCTTTTTCCGAACGATGATGATTGAATGGCATCTTTTGCTAGGAGCAGCCTAGCTCTGGGACCCCGATGTATATGTTAGCCAAAGGGCTTTTTAATTAGATTTTCATGATTTTTAAAATTCATTTTCTAAGTTAAATTGATTTAAAAAGATAATATTTAATATTTACAAAAGGTAGTATTGACACAAAATGACAAATGAGTTGACACCTTTAGCCATATGAGATGACTCATCTCTCAAATGGATTGACACTTAAAGTATTCTTGAATAAAAATATTTTGTGTTGACCCTAATTGAGATTTGAGTCAACACCTTAAGGTAAAGAATACTTAATGTTCTCAAGTGTGTCAACACCTTTGAGCTAATGAGTTGACACCTTAACATGTTTATCTAAGATGTTTCAAATATTACACTTTCAGTTGACACAAAAGAACCGAGACTCTCTGCACTAAAATGAGTTAACACAAACTCAGTTTGAGTCGACACCAAGTGATTATTCACTTTGGTTATTCGGGATTTTGAATCGACACAAATTAAAGATGAGTCGACACAAATGTACCGAGGCTACCTGTAGAATTTGTGAGTCGACACAAAATGCAACATGAGTCCACACAAACGTATCGAGCCTGCCTGAAGAATTTTGAGTCAGCACAAAAGCCAAAATGAGTCGACACAAAATCACTAAGAGTTCTTGCACTTTTTAGTGTCGACACCAAAGGTAATTCTAGTCAACACAAAAAGATCCTCCTAAAAAGCTGAAGAACAAAAAGAGTCGACACCAAATGTATTTGTGTCGACACTGTTGAGTTGGAGAAGGATGCAAAAATTTGAGTTCACACCAACGAAGATTTGAGTTGACCCAACCACTTAAATAACCAAGCTCTAAAAGATTTGTGTCGACCCAAAATCATTTGTGTCGATACCTGCGACGAAAATTTAAATTACGCGGCTAAGTTCAACGATTGAATTTTTGACATTTATTGCTCCCACCTATCTCTAACGGTCATGAATCTTCAAGATCCTATATAAGGAGTTACTCTTCAACATTTAAAATAACTTGAGACTTACATTTACTGTTGTGTTGCTTGAATCAAAATCAAAATCTTTCAAGCTCTCATTTATTGCTCATAACTCCAGCTCTTGTTTCTCATTTCTTTACTCTTCATTTATTGCCAATCATTTTGTAAAGAGAGTGAGTGATACTCATTGTAATATCTCATTTATTGTATCTAAGCGTGAGTTACCCTTCATCTTTTGAAAGAGTGAGTAAATCTCATCAAAGAAGAACTTAAGAGAATAGAAGAAAAATAGGGGCGTGTTTTTCTTAAGATCATCTTGATGTTGTAAAGGTTTTGAATGCATCCGTAAGCATTCTACTTTAGTGGAAATTCTCAAGGGGAGTCTTGAGGAGTGGACGTAGACTCGAAAGAAGCCGAACCATTATAAATCTCAGTGTCCGGTTCAATTTCTCTATCCCTAACCTCTTTAATATTCGTATTACTTTATTCTTTGATTATACTTTCTATAATTGTTTGTGATATTAAAAGGTTTTCGAAAAGGTTTTTAAAATTTTTATTATCGATTTTAGAACCCAATTTACCTCTCCTCTTGGGTTGCCTAGAATTAACAATTGGTATCAGAGCTTGTGCTCTTGTTTTTTTACTTAACCGTCTAAGAATTTATATGGCAACCACTAGTATCAGACCTATCATGTCAGAAGGTCAGTCCACCAATAAACCTCCTTTGTTCAATAGAATAAATTATAATTATTGAAAGGTTATAATGAGTATCTACATTCAAGCTATAGACTATGACCTTTGGAGGGTTATCATGAATAGACCTAAAAGACCTACCAAGACTGTTGAACGAATAATCGTTCCTAAACCTGAGAATGAATGGACTGAAAATGACATAAGAGAGATTCAAAAGAATGCTAAGGCTATGAATCTCCTATATTGTTCTCTTGACCCCAACGAGTTCAATAGGATCTCAACATGTGACACCGTCAAAAAAATTTGGGATAGACTTGAAGTTACCCATGAGGGAACTAACCAAGTCAAGAAATCTAAGATAAGCATGCTTGTTCATAACTATGAATTATTTAAAATGAAGCATGATGAAATCATTTTTGATATGTTTACTAAATTTACTGATATTATAAATGGACTAAAATCTCTTGGCAAGATTTACTCTAACACAGAAATAGTAAGAAAAATCCTTAGATGCATGCCTAAGAATTGGGAAGCTAAGGTCACTGTTATTCAAGAAGTTAAAGACCTCAATACACTCAGCTTGGAGGAACTTCTTGGATCTCTCATGACTCAAGAGATGACCATCAAGATGGATGATGAAGATGACAACAAAAAGAAGGTGGGTATTTCCTTTAAGTCTTCAACTCATGATGATGAATCCAATGAAGACTCCTTAGCGATGAAAATGAAGACATGGCCCTCATCACTAAGATATTCAAAAGGTTTCTTAGAAATAAGAAATAAGGAAGAAGGAGGTTCTTTAAAAAGGATAGACCCAAAGGCGAGCCTAACATGTTCAAGGGAGATTTAAGCAAATTCAAGAATGATCATAAGAAAGACAAGATTATTTGCTATGAATACAAAAAGCCCAGATATGTTGAGGCCCAATGTCCTCAATTCAGAAAGCAATCCAAGAAAGGATTCGAGAAGGCTATGATAGCCGCATGGGGCGAAAGCAATGATAGTAGCTCCGAAGATGAAAGCAAAGAAAATGAAGTTGTAAATCTATGCCTCATGACCAAGGAAGACAACGAGGTAATAAATGACCCTTTCTCTTTAGATAAATTACAAAATGCATTTGAAGATTTGCATGATGAACTAAGAAAAATAGGTACAAAGAACTTTATTCTTAAAAAGTTGGTTCTTTCCTCTTCATGTGAAATTGAAACCTTAAAAGAAAAAAAACTTGCTTTATCAAAACAGATTTCCATTTTGAAAGATGAAAACAAGGTTTTAAATGAAAAGGTTGAAGTTCTTACAAAAACTGTTTATAAGTTCACTCTTAGAAAGAACAACTTAAATAAACTTCTTAGTATGCAAAAATATGTTTTTGACAAAGTCAGGATTTGATATAAACCAAAGAAGAAGCAAAAGTTCTTAAGCAACATTTTTATCAAAGCCTCCTCTAATCACTCAAATGCAACTTGCTTTCATTGCTATGAGCGTGGACACACCGTCACACATTGTCCACAAAGAAAGTCTTTTAATTTATCTGTCAAGAAGGTTTGAGCTCTAAAGGGAACACATCGTTAAGGAACTAACTCCAAAAGACCCAAAATGGTTTGCGTACCAAAAATCAAAACATGATTTTCCTTGTAGGTATGTCTCAAGTCCTCATTCAAAGAGGGATGTGATATTTTGATAGCGCTTGCTCAAGACACATGACAGGCGACAAATCGATATTTGCATCTCTCAAACCTAAAGATGGTGGATTTGTGACGTTCGGAGACAATAACAAAGGAAAAATCATAAGAATTAGTTGTAACGGTAAAATTTCTTCCCCTTCTATTGAAAATGTTTTGCTTGTTGATGGTTTAAAACTTAACTTTCTTAGCATAAGCTAATTTTGTGACAAAGGCCACAATATTGTCTTTGATTATGCTAAGTGTGTTATTGAAGACTCAATCAATAACAAAGTTATTTTTGAAGGTCATAGGCATGAAAATGTTTACACTTTCAATCTAAATGACCATTCTAAAAATGACACCAAGTGCTTAGCCGCCTTGGGTGATAATAGTTGGCTGTGGCATAGAAGACTTGGACATGTATACATGAACTTGATTTCTAAACTTTTGAAAAAGGAATTGGTGATTAGTTTACTCCAAATCAAATTTGAAAAAGGCAAAGTGTGTGATGTATGTCAACAAGGCAAACAAGTTAGAAGCTCTTTTCATTCTAAAAGTGAGATTTCAACTTCAAGGCCCTTACAACTATTGCACATAGATTTTCTTGGTTCATCAAGGACTCTTAGACTTACAGACAAGAGAAATGCCTTTGTTATTGTTGATGACTTCTCTAGATACACTTGGGTGCTTTTCTTAACTCATAAAGATGAAGCCATTGCCTCTTTTGCAAAACTATCTTGGAGAGTTCAAAATGAAAAAGGTTTTTAAATCACAAGTATCCAAAGTGATCAGGGCAGAGAATTTTAAAAAAAATATTTTAAAAAGTTTTGTGATAAAAATGGTATTAATCATAATTTCTTTGCTCCTAAAACCCCTCAACAAAATGGAGATGTTGAAAGGAAGAATAGGACTTTGGAAGAAATGGCTAGAACTATGCTCTGTGAATACAATCAACTAAGATACTTTTGGGCCAAGGCTATAAACACAGCTTGTTTTATCGTGATCAGAGCTATGATTCGAGCTTCTCTCAAGAAAATCCTATATGAGCTATGGAACGCAAGAAAACCTAATATCAATTATTTTTTCTCTTTTGGATGCAAGTGTTTTGTTTTAAATAACAACAAAGAACTTTTGGGTAAATTCGATGCAAAATCTGATGAAGGTAATTTCTTAGGATATTCCTTATCTAGTAAAACCTATAAAGTTTTCAACCAAATGACCTTAGTTGTTGAAAAATCTATTCTTATGGTATTTGATGAAGTTAACCTTGGTTTTTCAAAAGAATTTTGTGAAAATAACTTGGTTGATATGGAAAAAGGTGTTGAAGACATCTTCATTAAAGACCAAGAAGAGTCAAATCATGAGGAAGCTTCAAATTCTCAACAAGATGAAGTTCAATAGGCTGTTGGACTTTCAAATCCTAAAAATCCAAATTTGCCTAAGAAATGGAGGTATGCTCATGGTCATCTAAAAGACCTAATCATTGGTAACCCCTTTCAAGGTATCAAAACTCGATATTCTCTACATAATGTTTGTGGTAATTTAGTATTTCTTTCTCAGACTGAACCAAAACATTTTGAGGAAGCTAAAAACGATGAGTTTTGGACCTTGGCTATGCAAGAAGAGCTTAACCAATTTGAAAGAAAAAAGGTTTGAACTGTTAGGGTTGTATATTGAAAATTATGTTTTTAGTATTTAATTTAATTTTAATAATATTAATTTTTTATTTTATGAGAATCTTAATGAGTAATGTCTGCAATAT
>JAULJZ010149460.1:0-10336 GCA_032270985.1 Heliamphora pulchella | reverse complement strand
AAAACCCATGAGTTGAACAACCAGATGGATGATGAGGAAAACAACAAATGGAAGAAAGGCATTGCCTTCAAGTCCTCAGCTCATGAAGACGAATCCGAGGAAGACTCCTCATGTGATGAAAATGAAGATATGGCTTTTATCACAAGAAAGTTCAAGAAATTTCTTAAAAATAAGAAACAAGGAGGAAGGAAGTTATTCAAAAAGGAAGGACACCGAAGTGAGTCCACCAAGTTCAAAGGTGACTCTAGCCAATTCAAGAGCAACTCCAAGAAAGAAGAAAATCATTTGCTATGAGTGCAAAAAGCCTAGACACATCAAAGCTGAATGTTCTCAGCTCAAGAAGCAATTCAAGAAAGACTTCAAGAAAACCATGATAGCTGCTTGGGGCGAAAGCGATGACATCAACTCTAAAGATGAAAAGGAAGAAAATGAAGTTGCCAATCTATGCCTTATGGCTAGAGAAGATGATGAGGTAACTCCTGATTCTTATTGCTGCAATTCATGTTCTTGTTCTTCTTCTCTCTTTACCCTCTCATTTATTATAAATTAATCTTGTCAAAAGAGTGAGTATTTTTCATTTATTATACTTCATTTATTATAATCAAGGGTGAGTCAACCTTTATCTTTTGAGTGAGTGAGTGAAACTCATCAAAGAAGAGTTCAAGAGAGATTAGAAAAAAACAGAGACTTGTTTTCATAGGATCTTCTTGAAGCTGAAATAAGCTTGTGAATGTGCCCGTAAACATTCAGATAGCTCAAGAGAAAACTTGAAGCTTGTAAAGGCTTGAAATTCGCCCGTGAAGTATTCTGAATAGTGAAAATACTCAAGGGAGATCTTAATGAGTGGATGTAGGCTAGAATAAAGCCGAACCACTATAAATCCCTGGTATCTGATTCTTTTTCTCTATCCCTCATTTTTTAATATTTGCATTGCTTATAAATTTGCATATCTTACTTTATTGCAATATTAAAAGGTTTTTGCAAAAGATTTTTAAATTGCTATTTATTTTTCAAAGACCCAATTTACCCCCTCTTGGGTTGCCTAGATCTAACATGTGTCAACATAACCAGCGAAGGTGTTAACACAAACAGCAGAGGTGTCGACACAAAAGAATCGAGAGTAACAATACAAACAGTAGCAGAAAAATGTGTCGACACAAACAGAAAAGTGTCTACACCAACGACAAAATGTGTCGACACCAACAGAAATTATGTCGACACAAATAACAACAGAATAGTCAGCACCAACAGAAGAAAATTGTGTTGACACAAACAGAAAATGTGTCGACACCAACAACAAAAAGTGTCGACACAAAAGAACAGAGAGTTTAACGTAATAGCCACTGAAGCGTGCTCAACACCACAGAAGGAAAAATGGTCGACACTAACAGAAAAATGTATCGACAAAAAAATCCAAAATTCTCAAATTTCAGAATAAGCTATAGGCGATGGTGAAAATCAAACCCAAGTTACGGAAACAACTTCTCAACTCCAAATTAAACCAGCCAAACACCTCTTTTTCAACACGTGGGCATACACAAACTCAAAACAACAAAAATACATCGAAAGAAAATCCTCAAACCCCTTTTCCTCCAACTGTAATCAACCCAAAAGCGATTTTGAACCAAAATCCAACTTTTTAAAACATAAACTAACTTTTCATGGATTTTCAAATGGTAAAAACACATATAATTGCACGTAACACCCTTTAAAGACAAGATAGTCTAGGATCCTACCTCGTTAAGTTAAAAACTCGACGCCTCAAATTCCGTGAAAAACAAACTTTAACAAAATAAAATTTTGTCCGGATGAACGCGTAGCCCTCGATGCCGATAGCAAGGATCCGCTACCCGATGGCTAAAAACAAAGCCCGAGTCCCAAGAAAATCTAGAGAAAGAGCAGAGATTTTTGTTTGGAAAAGAAAACTTAGCCACTAAGCTTTCCAAAAAAAAAAAATATCTCCACCAAATATCTAAGGCTAAATATTTATAGGCCACAAAAAAAAAATCTTTTTTTTAACCTCGCACCACAACTCCCAACGGTCCCGGTATCCAACCCAACATGCATTTCTAAGCGCGAACATGCATAAAACGCACATAAACATGCTATTGTAAAAACAATAAATAGACATCGAAACGTTATAAAAATTAAAACAGGTCAGGGTCCCACATGAGTTCACCCGGATCCAACGGGTTCGAATCTGGTTTTTGGGCCTAAACCCGAACGAGAAGGCCCGGTTGCGAGAGTTCAACCCTATAGGTTGAACTGTTCGTAATAAAATCGAGCTATAAGCGACCGAACAACGATATGGTCGTTGGAGGTGCCTAAAATACTGGATTGAGGGCATTAAATGAGACTTGATTAGAACCGTACAACCATTAATTGAGACATAACAGATTTTGTACAGCATTTAATGAGATTTGACCGAAGGCTTCCCGCCATAGAGTGTGCTTTGGATGAAGCGAATAGTTTTGTGTGAGGAGCTTGGCCCCAGGTACGAGCCGAGGTGGTGGAATTTATGACGATGAAATCAAATTGAGTCTGCTAACTTTTGTTAGTGCCGTTTGCGCGCCCCGGGGTGCAAGCGTCGTTTTGTAAAGAAGCATGACTTATAGGAGGTAATCATGAGAATTGAGGGGATAGGGCAATCCCTATTCTCTATAAAATGGAGAGATTCAGATAACAAAAGGTATGCACAATAAGATTCTAGTAGCCAAAACTCTATCAATTTATCTTCTCATAATTTTTTTCTCTCTAAATTATTTACTAACTTCATCATCGGAGTGGCTTCCAGTGAGTCGCCGTCGGCCAACTCACGTGTGTTCGCTCTTGTAGGTGTTGATCTATCAACGGATTAGAACAGGCTGAGTTCAACCAATCAAATAAATATAATTTACGGGGCAACCTCGTACATTTGGCGCCGTCTATGTAGATCCAGTTGATATCAGATTGTTAACTTACTAATGGCGACATCTTCAAAGGTGCCCACTGTTCTCAACGAACATGCTTCACTAATTTCTGAAGAAAAGCGCGGAGTGCAGAGGAGAGAGGAGAAGATGTCTGCTCATGAGACAGTTAGGCCCCTCGAGCACGATCTCGCTATGGAGTTAGTGGTCCACACAATGGGACAAGAAATATTGAGGTTTCGTTCTTCCTTGACGAATCAAGATCAGGACCCACAGGTCCGGGTGGGGAGCTCCCATACCAGTGAGCCGAAGTCCCAGAAGACGAGGGGCAAAAGGGAGAGAATGAGATCAACCTAGAGCTAGGACAGATTCTCAGAGAGTTTACCATGTAGAAGGAAGATTCAAGCACAGAAGGAAGTAGTCATACTCCCAAAAGATCCAGGGAAAACAAAGATCCTCCGCGAAATAACAAAGACTCGATGTCGGCATATAACACCACGGTCGAAACAAATGGCGCGTGGGAGGGGATAATCACCACACCGTTTGCTGAGCACATAGACAGGGCCGAGCCACCTAGAAGCTTCTCCATCCTAAGATTCAAGTCATACAACATGCATTTTGACCCGAACACGCACATCAACCATTACAGGCATATGATAACCCTGTGGGGTGGTAACGACGCACTTTTGTGTAAGGTATTTTCGTCGAGTTTGGGGGAGGTCGGGCTGAGGTGGTTTGACTGTCTTCTGCCTCGGTCAATAGCAAGCTAGAGGGACCTGTCGAAGGGGTTTGTAGCTTGCTTCGTCACCAACACAAGGATCCCGAAAGAAATTGATTCGCTTATGGCGCTACGGAGGGGAAAGATGGAATCGTGACGGGATTACACAAAAAAGTACTGGAAAGTATATAATGACATTGAAAACTATAATGCGGAGCTGGCTGTGGTCTCTTTCAAGCACGGACTTTAGCCCGGAGGAAAGCTGAGGGCCTCCCTCACGAAGAAGCCACCCTAGGACATCTCGGCTCTGATGTGCCGAGTGGAGCAATACATCGCGATAGAGGAAGACGTTGGAAGAATTCAGGTCGAGATGAAGCCAAGGGAACGAAGGCCGAGCCCAAATAGATTCGGAAAGACCAGTCTAGGACGAACGAGGAGGGTGAGCACACCAAGGCTAAACAAAAGGTTAAGAGGAGAGCAGTTGAGCTCCCAAATCAGGCTGGGAGCAGACCACAGAATAAGGGAAGTTGTGAGCGCAGTGTTCAAAGAATCGATCCACAAAATTCTGTCACAAATCAAAGACATGCCTTATTTCTTGTGGCCACCCAGGCTGCCTGACTTAGTTGTGTAGTCAACCATAGAAAAAGGAATACAATAGAGGTGTTCCTATCACAGGGAGAGAAGTCATAGAACGGAGGATTGTCGGGCCTTCAAGAAACATTTGGAGGATTTAATCCAGTAGGGACACATCTGAAGGAATTCTTGGAGGAAGGGGAAGAGCAACGATCGTCTCCGGTCGCAAAGCTAGGTTCACTTTTGCAAACAAACAAGACATCAGTTCAGCAACAATGGCATACTATACAGGACAAATAGTGAAACGGTAAAGAAAAGCCAAGTGCAAGAGAACGGGCTTACTTGGGTTGCCGGGGATCCTGGGCACATGTCGACCTAGCTGTTCAGCATGGTCTGGCTGAAACTCGAAGTCCCCGCTGACCAGGATGTAATCTTTCCCATGCTTGTCAGTCTCAGGTAGGTCATGCACCAGAGCCCGATTCCTATTTTGTTGATGCAAATAATAGGTGGCTTCTTGATGAGCTATATTATATAGCAGTGAAATAGCTCGAGGATGCCGAGCCGTAGACCATAGCGGCGGTTCAGCTCGGCCACTCCCATCACAACATGGAAGAAGTTAATGGAAACTTGGTAGGGCATAAGCCGACATTGGCAAGGCATGTCCCTGAGAAGGGGATCTAAGGGGAAGCACACCCCTGCCTCTACGACTGAGGCAATGGGGAAGGTCACTTCGTTTTCCCTTTCCATTATGGTCTCCCCTTCAGCCGTTCGGTCATAGAGATGGACTAAGACGAAAAGGGGAATCTGGTACCTAACCCAAAAGGTGAACTGGGACTCGGGGGTGTCAACCTCCCTAAGGAATTTCCCCATTAAGAAACCAGATAGAGAGGAAAGAAATGCAGTGTGGGTGTGCATGGGAAAGCAAAGACAGGGGACAGGGAAAACTTACCTAGTTGACCCAAAAACTGGGCGTAAAAAGTGAGTGCAAGACGAAAACGAACTTAAAAGGCAAAATGACAGGGGGAAAGGGGCAACTCCTAAAAGCCGCTAGGCGAAAATCGCCTTAAGAGGAAACTTGGTAAACAGTAGGGAAAAGTGACGAAGAAAATGAAGAGAAGAACTGGAAAGATAAAATTAAAAAAATTACGGGGAACAAAAAGAGGTGGCAAGGCACGGTGGCGGCAGGAGTTCTGGTGTCGGAGGAAGGTGGAGCATGAGGGCACCGGCAGAGGAAATCAAGAACTGCGATGAGGAGAAGGTTCGATCTTCTTCTGCCTTGGACGAAAGCGCAAAAGAAGGGAAAGAAGGGCTTTTAGCTATATATATATATATATATGAAGGGGGCATTTATGATGAGCATGCCAAGGGTCACATCGAGCCTGTGAAATGACGCATCCCCAGTATTGGGAAGGCACGAAACTGTCCTGAGACCACCAATCAATTGATGACGCGTGGCAGCAGCACACGTACAGTCGTAAATGACCGGCAGGTTACATTAAACAGGGAGGAAGACGAAGAGCCTAACCTAGGCCGAACTTGGCAAATAACGGGCAGAGAGGTCAGTTCCCCCTCCTACCAAGCAAGAGGAGAGCTGAGGGGCAAATGAAGATGGATGAATTGAGTTCACTTGGACGAGCAAGCCCGATAGCGAGAGTTCAACCCTAGAAGTCGAACCGTTCATAATAAAGCCGAGCTATAAGCGACCGAACGGCGATATGGTCGCTGGATGTGCCCAAAATACCGGATTGAGGGCATTAAACGAACTTGACCTGAATCGTACGACCATTAAATGAGATATGACGAATTTCGTACAGCATTTAATGAGATTTGATCGAAGGCTTCTCGCCATCAAGTGTGGTTTGGATGAGGTGAATAGTTTTGTATGAGGAGCTTGGCCCCAGGTAGGAGCCGATGCGATAGCATTTATAACGATGAGACCAAATTGAGTCTGCCAACTTTTGTTAACGCCGTTTGCACGCCTCAGGGTGGCAGAGCCATTTTGTAGAGAAGTATGATTGACAGGAGGTCATCATGAGAATATAAGGGATAGGGCAATCCTAATTCTCTATAAAAGGGAGAGACTCAGAGAACAAACGGGGTGCACAATAAGATTCTTGTAGCTAAAACTCTATCAATTTATCTTCTTACAATTTTTTCTTGTCTAAATTATTTACTAATTTCATCATCGGAGTGGCTTCCGGTGAGCTATCATCAGCCAGCTCATGTGTGTTCGCACTTGTAGGAGTTGATCTATCGATGGTTTTGATCGGACTGTGTTCAATCCATCAAATAAATATAATTTACGGGGCACCCCGTACATAACCTATTTTTCATTTAAGAACAAAAAAACTATATTCTTTTAACTAACAAAAATAAACATGAAACTGTTTTTCTTTTAATAACAATGAGAATTATATTTTTTAAACAAATAAAAATAAATTTTGTAACCTACTGTTCTTTTAATAACAAAGAAAATTATATTTCTTAACCTACAAAAGCAAACATTTTAACCTTTTTTTAATGCCAGAGAAAATTATATTTTTCTAGCAAACAAAAAAAGACTTTCTAACCTATTTTTCATTTAATGACAAAAAAAATTATATTTTTACAACAAACAAAAGCAAACATTTTAACCATTTTTTTTAATACGATAGAAAACTATATTTTTCTAACAAACAAAAGTAGACTTTCTAACCTATTTTTCATTTAATAACAAAAAAACTATATATTTTTAACAAACAAAAATAAACATGCAAACTATTTTTTCTTTTAATAACAATGAAAATTATATTTTTCAAACAAATAAAAATAAACTTTGTAACCTATTTTTCTTTAAATTACAAAAAAAAAATTTATTTTTCTAACAAATAAAAATAAACCTTCCAACCTATTTTTATTTTAATAGCAAAGAAAACTATATTTTTCTAATCCAATAAAAATAAACTTTCGAGCTATTTTTTTAATAACAAAAAAAGTTATATTTTTCATAAAAAAATAAACCTTCTAACGCCTTTTTTGTTTACTAACAAAGAAACTATATATTTTTTTCAAGCTATTTTTTTTTAATAACAAAGAAAATTATATTTTTCTAACAAATAAAAACAAACATTTTAACCTATTTTTCTTTTAATAACAAAGAAAAATACATTTTTTAACAAACAAAAGAAAATATTTTAACATATTTTTCTTTTAATAACAAAGAAAATTATATTTTTTTAACAAACAAAAGCAAACATTTTTACCTTTTTTTTTAATATCAGATAAAGCTATATTTTTCTAACAAACAAAGATAGACTTTCTAACCTATTTTTCATTTAATAACAAAAAATAATATTTTTTTAACAAACAAAAATAAACCTTTTAACTTATTTTTTTTAATAACAAAGAAAATTATATTTTTTTAATCCAATAAAAATAAACTTTTGAGCTATTTTTTTAATCACAAAAAAAGTTATATTTTTCATAAAAAAATAAACCTTCTAACGCCTTTTTTTTTTTTTACTAACAAAGAAACTATATATTTGTTTTCAAGCTATTTTTGTTTTAATAATAAAGAAAACTATGTTTTTTAAACAAATAAAATTAAACCTTATAACCTCTTTTTTTTTAATAACAAAAAAAATTATGTTTTTCTAACAAACGAAAAATTAACTTACGACCTATTTTTTTTTAATAACAAGTAAAACTATATTCTTTCAACAAATAAAAATAAAACTTCTGACCTATTTTTCTTTTAATAAAAAAGTAAACTATGGTTTTCTAACAATTAAAAATAAATATTTTAACTTATTTTTTTTTTTAATAACAAAGAAGATTAATATTTTTGTTAACTAATAAAAATAAACTTTAAAATTATTTTTCTTTTAATAACAATGAAAATTATATTTTTCTTAGAAATAAAACTAGATTTTGTAACCTATTTTTCTTTTAATAACAAAGAAGATTAATATTTTTGTAAATTAATAAAAATTAACTTTCAATCTATTTTTCTTTTAATAACAAATAAAACTATATTTTTCTAACAAACAAAAATAAACATTTTAACATTTTTTTAATAACACAAAAAATTATATTTTTCTAACAAATAAAAATAAACTTTTTTACTTATTTTTCTTTTAATAATAAAAAATATTAATATTTTTGCAAACCAATAAAAATAAACTTTTAAACTGTTTTTTTTTTATTTTTTTTATTTTTTTATTTTAGTAACAATAACAATGAAAATTTTATTTTTCTAACAAATAAAAATAAACCTTTTGACCCATTTTTCTTTGATAACAAAAGAAATATATATATTTTCTAAACCAATAAAAAAAACCTTCTAACCTTTTTTTTCTTTTAATAACAAAGAATACTATATTTTTCAAAACCAATAAAAATAAATTTTCAAACTATTTTTCTTTTCATAACAATGATAACTAATATTTTTCTAATAAATAAAAATAAACCTTTTAACTCATATTCTTTTCCAAAGGCTTTCTCTTGTTTTTCTTTTTCTTTTCCTTTTCGACACTATTCTTCTCGATACGCTGCTGCTGTTGTTGTTGTTGTTCTTCTTCTTCTTCTTCTTCTTCTTCTTGACACTTTCTTATTCTTTTTCTTCTCTTTCTCGACAACTTTATTCTTCTCCTGGTTCTTGATCTCTCTCTTTTTTTTTCTTATTCTTATTTTTTATCTTGTCGACACATTTCTTTCTTTTCTTTTTGTTTTAATATTTCCTCTTCTTAACACCATCTTCTTCTTCTCCTCCTCCTCCCCAACACCTTCTCCTTTATTGTCGTCGTCGTCGTTGTCGTCATCATCTTCTTCTTCCTCATCCCTCCTTTCCCACTTTTTTCTTTTTCTTTATAACACATTTTCTTCCTTTTGACATCTTGACACCTTTACCATCGTCGTTATCGTCATATCATCGACTTTATCCTCATTCTCATCCTCATCGTCACCACCATCATCATTATCATCATCATCGTCATCGTCCTCATCGTTGTCATTCTTCTCGTCGCCATCGTCGTCATTGTCGTCATCATCATATCATCGCCGTCATCGTTGTCGTCTTCATCATCATTATCATATCATCGTCGTTGTCGTCGTCATCATCGTCATCATTATCATTGTCTTCATCATCATCATTATTGTCATCATCCTCATCACTATCATCTTCACCATCACGATCATCATCATTGTCATCATCATATCATCACTATCATCATCGTCATCACCATCATCATCATCATCGTCATTGTCTTCATCATCGTCGTCGTAGTCATTGTCTTCATCATCACCATCGTCAGCGTCGTTGTCGTCATCATCATTATCATCATCATATCGTCGTCGTCGTCGTCGCCATTATCATCATATCATCGCCGTCTCATCTTCGTTGTCGTCACCATCATCATCATCGTTTGTCATCATTGTCGTCGTCATTATCTTTATCATCGTCATCGTCATCGTCTTCATTATCCTCTTCTTCTTCTCTTCTCTTTTCCTGATGACTTCATTTTCTTATTTTTTGGCTTAAACATTTTGGGTCGTGTTATTAGGCTCTTTATTCAAGTTATCAGACTAGTTGTTTATTTAGGTTTTTACAATAATCTTCTTCTTCTTCTCGCCGCCACCACAACCACCACCACCATCATCATCTACTTTTGTTCTTCTTCTACTTCTTCCTGTCATTGGTATATTCTTTTTCACACCTTTATCATTATTATCTTTTTTTAGACACCTTGTTCTTACTTCTGTTTTTTCTTGCCAGTGGCGCCTCATTTTTGACACCTCCATCATCGTAGTCTTGTTCTCCTTCTAGACACCTTCTTCCTTACTTATTCTTCTTTCTGCAAGTGGCACTTTCTTTTTGACAACTTTATCATCATTATCTTGTTCTTCTTTTAGACACCTTATTCTCCTTTTCTTTTTCTTCTTCCTAAATACATTCTTCCCGACTTCTTATTTTCTTCTTTCCATCGTCATCATCATCTTCTTCACCTTCTTCTAGATATCTTTCTTTTTTCTTCTTCACAACACATTGATCTTGTTCTTGTTCTTTGATTTTTCGACACTCTTTCTTCTTCTTCTTCTTCTTCTTCTTCTTTTCATCATACACTGTGCTTAATCTTATTATTTTGCATTTTCTTTCCTGTAT
>JAULJZ010149459.1:0-10337 GCA_032270985.1 Heliamphora pulchella | reverse complement strand
TTTTTGGAGAGAAGTGTGAGAAGAAACCGAAGAGGAGAAAAAGTCTTCGATCGGAATCGGTGCCCACACACCGTGATCGTCGTAGTGCGTCTGGAACATACGTGAGAAGGTTGTAAGGTCGTTTTCAACGTATTTGGGATTTATTGAAGCTTTTCGACAAGTTTCATAAAGGTAAAATATCATTAAGATTAATATAGTTCGTTATTTTCATAAAAAACGCATACGTCGTTTTTTACGATCACGACGTCGGTTCAAAATTTATTTTTCGCTCCCAACAATTCTTAGGACATGTGGTCTGGAGTTAAAGAATATCGGTTAACCCTCAGAAGATAAAAGCAATTGTAAATTGGCCAACACCTATGACGGTGACGGAGATAAGAACTTTCTTAGGTCTCACAGGATATTATCGCCATTTCGTGGAAAATTTATCGAAAATCGCAATACTACGAAGCTAACTCGAAAAGGAGAACCTTTTATTTGGAACGAGAAACAAAAGAAATGTTTTCAAGAGTTAAAGGAGAAATTGACAATGGCACTTGTACTTACTCTACCAGAAGGCACAAAAGGATTCTCTATCTACAGTGATGCGCCGAGACAAGGACTAGGATGTGTGCTTATGCAACATGGAAAAGTCATCGTCTATGCTTCACGATAATTGAAGACCTATGATAAGATTTATCCGACCCATGATCTCGAGCTGGCGTGGTCATCTTCGCACTTAAAATCTGGCAACATTATCTCTATGAAGTCTCCTGCGACGTGTATACCGATCACCAAAGTTTGAAATATATCTTCACGTAGAAGGAATTAAACTTCAGATAGAGATGTTGACTGAAGTTGATGAAAGATTACGACATCAACATCCTATATCACTGTAACGTCCCGATTTTATAGCAATAAAAATCAAAGCAAGTGATAAGACAAAATCGGATTTATAGGCTTCCTAAATCGATTGTTTGTAAAAATGATTTTTTACAGTACAACAAAACAATCACCAAGTTTTCTTGTAAAAGATCAGAATAAAAGTAAGGGTTTTGCTTCAAAACGATTCCTAAAATGCGCTATTTTATACACAAAGGAAGTCCAAGAAGATACCAAACAAAGCCCCCTTTTTAAACAATAGTCCCAAAATATCCACACAGCGGTAGTCTGCTTTAGCGGACCCTCCACCGCTCGAGCGGTGAGGTACCCAAAATCCTGAAAATTTTTTCAAGTGTTGGAAAAATACCTTTAACTAGGAAAAAATTTAAAGTAAAATGTATATTTGGTAATGAAACAACTCCATTCAACCCAAAAACTTGAAATTATAACATTTGAAATCATAACATTCCATCCCAAAACCAAGAAAACCAACCCCAAATACGGATCCAACGCTCTCACATGCATATAATATATGAAAATATGGCCTTAGGACCTTATAACATGCGTTACTCCAACCCACAAAACATTCATTCGAGTGTTCCAGAAGGAATTAAATTTATAATTTTTATTCTCAAAAGATGTTATTGATGAATATGTAATTCTATTTACACTACACAAAAAAAGTCTCCAAGATCGTGCTGCTCAATCCATAGCTTGCTTTCTGCTATCACCTGAAATGTTGTTAAACCACATGAGTCGATGCTCGTAAGAAAAAGACTAAAGATGAACAAATGTATGATATATAAGGATGATCATGTGAATGCACCACAAGTTTTTAGTTAAGAAACCACGCTCACTTTTCCAATAGAATTCCATTCACATAACCAGTTTTCACCAAGCAAAACCAATTCCCTTTGACACCTAATCCTACTATAATAGTCTTTCATCTCCTAATTAACTCAACCATCACAATTACTCAATTCTACCACACATGCGCACATATACACACATATCTTCCGACACTTTGTAACGTCACTTGACTCGAGGTATTAACCGTTTCTTATTAACTCCAATCATCACAACAATCGTTTACCTCTTTGAGCTCACCATCCGAAGGGTAGGGCATATGTTACAAACCACTTCGGGATCACCATCCAAAGGGAAAACACTTATTATAGACCACTTCGAGATCACCATCCGAAAGAAAAACACTTACCATAAACCACTTCGGGATCGCCATCCGAAGGGTAGAATTTCAACCATCAACAATTCCTCAAATTCCACACACGAGTCTAACCCAAACATGGTTGCTCTCGCCAAACCCACACACTTAGGATTCAAAACAATGATAAATTTTAATATTCTCATATTTAATGCATTTGGGTTGAACATAGTTCAAAAACCCCTAACCGAACATTTCATGATAATCACATTTCACCAAATTCATTAAATTCATACAAAACCCCCAACCCATTATCTTATGGTTTTCTTGTTTCATCAAATTTCGTAGAGTCTTTACACAAATAGGTTACCACAACCTCCAATTTATCAAAATTATCTCAATTTCATCACTTGTGTTTATTCACCTTAAAAGCTCCAAATTTATTCAAAGTCTAACCTGACCAAATCCTAAATCCACACTCTTCAAATTAAAGCATTTGCAACAACAATAACATTATAGATTTAACAAAATCATTCTCACACCCTGTTGGCGACAAAACTGTCAAGATCATTATTTTTGTAAACGATTTTCGATAAAAATTAACTGGACAGGCAAATGTCGAAACAGGCTTCAGATAAAACTTTTGATATCGAACGATCAAAATAAAAACCTGTGCAACCATAGTTAATTTAGAAGAATTCTTTTCTTCGGTCGATTTTAGCCTACTCGCATATTTATAGGCGGACAGTAGGGATCTGTGGAGTAATTATGACGAAAACTTCTAGTGGAACGCATATACCTATAAGCGGTTTTCGCAATTAAGCAAATCTCACAGCGGTATTTGTAATTATGAAAATCTTGCTGCGGTTTCTGTAATTTTCATAAAAACACTAAATTACAATTTACACAACTAAAGAACTGTAATTGTACTATAAGCCATAATCTCAAGATCTTCTTGCATTGACCTCCTGTTATTAAATACTTAACTCATCTCCCCACGTTAAGACTCCCGATACCCGTCAATTAAATTTAATTACTGATAATTTAATTTAATCGAAATCTTTAAATTCTTTAAACCCTTCCGCTTAATTTATTTGATCGCCGAATAATCAAATTCACCTACACGGTTTGGCCTGGTCAAAATTTATAAGCTTCTTTAAGGGGGTATCGTCAATTCTGATCTTTTGAGATGTGAATTCTGTCAATAATTAATATTCACCATATAAATAATACTGCTATCTAACTCACTGAAAATATAGATCCATATAAGATTGCACCATCTAATGAATCAAAATAACGAATATTAAATATACATAAATCAATAATTATTTCAGGATTAAAAGTATAAGCACTATTCATAATAACTTTGAGATATGAATTAATTTATATAGTCAGTATAAAATTAATTACCCCAATGTATCCTGTTCAATATACACAAAGTGTACTAGTATAGAGAGTTGGAACAATAGACGACGCTATTATCTGTTCTCCATAACCAAGAATGGCCTACTAAAATTTTATGCTACAGTCGTACTGATGATATATCCATTTCCATTTGAACTCTGAGCAATTAACTTATATTCTGCAAGAACCTAAAATTTAATTTTCTGTGTACAAGCCGTACTCTACACATCAGATTAAATACTGTACAAAATAAAGGACATCCATGCATAACATTAAATAAATGATATTGCATACATTGCTCATTAAGATTATCATAAACTAGAAATTAATTTTATTAAAATAAAATTAAATACTAAAAATAAGGTTTTCAGTATACAACCCTAACAATCTCCCACTTATACTCAAAATCATACTGTCATATATCTGACTTCCATGCCCTTTACATGACTATCAAAAGTCTTAATTAGTAAGCTCTTTATAAAAGGATCTGCAAGGTTGTCTCTTGATGCAATCTTGGTCACAACAACATCACATCTCTATATAATTTCACATATCAGGTGATACTTACTCTCAATGTGCTTTCCTTTCTTGTGGACTCTTGGCTACTTCGAGTTTACAACCGCTCTACTATTATCATATTAAAGTGTAATAGCTGACTGAACTAAAGGGACCACATCTAGATCCAACAGAAAATTCTTAAGCCAAACGGCCTCCTTGGCTACTTCATAAGCTGCCACGTACTCGACCTCCACGGTGAAATCAGCAATGCAAGACTGCTTGATACTCTTTCAACTAATAGCTCCACCTCCTAAGGTAAACACATATCCTGAGGTAGACTTGCAAAAATCTTTATCAGACTAGAAATCTGAGTCTATGTACCCTAAGGGTACTAGACCGTCTGCCTAGTAAACTAATATATAAATCTTAGTCCTTTTCAAGTACTTGATTATATTCTTTACCGCAGTTCAATGCTCATGCGCTAGATTAGATTGATATCTGCTAACCATGCCAACGACAAAGTAGATGTCGGGTCTAGTGTAAAGTATATTATACATAAGGCTTTCTACTACCGAATCATAAGGAACCGCCTTAATCTTTTCTATCTCATCAGGTGTCTTAGGACACTAATCCTTAGATAGAGTGATTCCTTGTCTAAAAGGGAGAAACCCTTTCTTGGAATCCTACATGCTAAAATAACCAAGGATATCATCGATATACTTTACTTGTGATAAGCCCAACATCCTTTATTTCTGATCTCACATAAGCTTGATCCCTATAATGTGACTAGCTTCTTTAAAATCCTTCATATCGAACAACCTAGATAACCATACTTTAACTGTAGATAATGTCTCCCCATCATTCCTGATGAGCAAGATATCGTCCATATAAAGTACTAAGAAGATCACAACACTTCCATTACGCTTCTTATACACACAAAACTCTATGGCTTGATCAAATCGAGTATTCCAAAACCTTGATGCCTGCTTAAGTCCATAAGTGGATCTCTTAAACTTGCACAATATGTGCTCCTCGCCCTTCACTATGAAACTGTCTGGTTGTACCATATAGATACATTCATCAAGACTTTCGTTAAGAAAAGTTGTCTTGACATCTATTTGTCAGATTTCGTAATGAAAATGAGCAGTATGGATAAGAAAATCTGGATAGACTTAAGCATGGCTACCGGAGAAAAGATTTTCTCATAATCGATCCCTTCTTTCTGAGTGAACCCTTTTGCAACAAGCCTAACTTTGAAGGTTTTAACTTTTTCGTCTGCTCCTCTCTTTCTCTTATAGATCCAATTGCATCCATTGAATTTTATCCCTTCGGGTGGTTCTACAAGTTTTCAAACCTAATTAGAATACATAGATTCCATATTAGAATTCATAGCCTTTTGTCAAAGATCTACATCTTTGTCCTAAAGTGCTTCATTGTAGTTACATGGTTTGATATCTAGTTCTGCCAAGATCTTGTCAAAAGACTCTTCCAATATCATATACTGATCAAGTTGATGAACAATTCTCCCACTACGACGAGGCACTAACTGTGTTTGTGTACTAATAGTGACACGCTGTGCAGAATCTGAACCCTGTGCATTAGCACCCTGTTTATGGTTTGTACCTGTCCCGATAATCCTCCCACTACGATGAGGCAATGGGATATCAGTGAGTTGTGGTTCTTCTTTTGTTTTACTGGTATTTCTACTCAGTTCTTCCATAACAATATTACTTTTAGGCCTGTGGTCCATAATATAATTCTCTTCCAAGAATCGGGTATTGGTGCTAACAATGATCTTCTGATCCTTAGGATTATAAAATGGACCACTCTTCATTCCCTTAGGAGACCTCACAAAGAAGTAGACTTCTGTCCTCGATTCTAACTTATCCGCGTTCCCTTTCAGCACATGTACTGGACACCCCCAAATCCGAATGTGTTTTAGACTAGGCTTACGCCCAGTCCACAATTCTATGGGAGTAGAAGGTACTGACTTAGAAGGTACCAAGTTCATAATGTATGCCGCTGTCTCTAATGCGAATCCCCAAAATGAATCAGGTAATCTTGAATAACTTATTATGAACCTTACCATCTCTATAATAGTCATATTCTTTATTTTTGCTATACCATTCAGCTGTGAGTGCCAAGTGCAGTTAACTGGGATATAATTCCTTCTGATGACAGGTAGTCTCTAAACTCTCCAAAGAGGTATTTTCGACTATGGTCGGATTATAGTGATTTGATACTTTTACCTAGACGTTTCTCCGCTTTCGCCTTAAATTCTTTGAATTTCTCAAAGAATTCAGACTTATGGTGCATCAGGTAAATGTATCTATACCTTGAGCAGTCATCAATGAAACTGACGAAGAACTCAAAGCCACCTCTAGCCTAGATTGTCATAAGACCACACACATCAGGATGAACCAGTTTCAACGATTCTGTAGTTCTTTAGTTCTATAGCATTTGGTCAAAAAGGGTCTCTTGGTCATCTTATCCTCTAAGTAGGATTCACAAACTAAAAGTACTTCAACTTTTAATGAACTCAAAGGTCCATCTGCTACCGGTCTATTTATCCTTTTTAGATTAATATGACCCAAACGTAAGTGCCAAAGAAACGTTTGGCTCAATAAAGATGAAAACTTTTTCTTATTTGGTAAATTTGATGTGTTATTCAATTCAGTTAGTTGTAGTATAGTAGAGATGGGAAATATGACATACAGATCATCCACTAATGTATCAGAATAAATAAAATATTTATTTTTTTTACAGCAACAGATTCATCAAAATGAACAGAATACTTGTTGTTTATTAAACTCGAGACTGAAATTAAATTTCTTCTAATCGAAAATACATCAAGACAATCTTTTAAAAGTAGTATCCTATCTCTACTAAAGTAGAGAGTGACATCTCATATTGCAATTGCTGCCACCCTCGTATTATTGCCCATATGCAGGTATATTTCTCCATCACTAAGCTACCTGATTTTCTAGAACCCCTGCAAAGAATTACAGTTATGACTAATAGCTCCCGTATCCACAAACCAGGTTCCAGTAGATAATACCGCTAAATATGTTTTAACCACCAATGAACAGAAATTACCCGGTTAATTCTGCTTACTGAGAAAAATCAGACACTGCTTTTTTTAATCCCCAAATTGGTTACAATAATAGCACTTGCATCTCAGCTTCTTCACTCCAGCTTTGAGTCCTTTAACTGCTTTTGGACCTGTGCATCCTTGTGTCTGAACTTTTTTTTGTCTTCTTCTTCTTATCTTTTGGCATAGAGAAAGAACATTTCTCAGCCACATACACAGAACCTGGTTTTCTAAGAACACTCTTGGCTACTTGAAGTTCCTTAAGAAATTCGGTAACACCCCAGTATAGACCCTAGTTGTAACGACCCATGTAGTGATCTAGCCCAAACCCTAGTATTAGTGATGATAAGCCAGTAAGATCTTAGGTCACTAAAAGATCAAAAACCCTAACTCAACCTGAAAACCCTAATTCGATTCGAAAACTCTAAAGAGATCAAATGCTCGGAGGCAAAACCCTAATACTCAGAGAAGACTCCTAACATCCTGAATTAAGTAAATAACTTGAAATATAAGATTAAAAATAAAAAATTCTCATAATTAGGGAAAAATGACTATTTTGTCCTTAGTACAGCAAAAAATCTTAAAAATTTAAAATTTGATATATGGATACCTTAAATCAGATATTTAAATATAATTAAGTAACAAAAGACAAAAAAACATCAAAAAATAACAAAAATGCCCTTAGTGGCCGGCCACATTGGAGTTTGTGCTCAAAAAGTGACTTTTTACAATTTTTAAGCTCAAAAATGAGAACAAGTTGTATAAATTAAGTATTATTATGACCCGAGACTTTTTATACAAGTAATATATATAATAATACAATATCATAGACCAACAAAGGCAAACAAAGAATTATTAAAGTTCTTACACACTTAAATAAGTAAAAAAGTCACATCTAGTCAAAATAACTTAAAGTAGCTTAATTGTCTACATTTAAACAATTTATTGTTGTCAACATTTTTATAAATTATGATAATAATAATAATAACACAAATAATTTATTTTAGTAAGTTAGAATACCAAAAAGATACATCAAATTAATTTTAAAATACTTTCTTGAACAATATAGTGCCGAAACACCACAAAATAAACAATTAAAGCAAATTAAAGCACTTTAAACCACCCAAACACACCCCAGCCGAATTCCCACTGATTTGTTTTGCAAATTTGAAGATTTCAAATCTCTAAAAAGTCTCTCCACCTCTCATGGAACCAATCAAAACTAAGAAAATTCAAAAAATACTTACATTCATAATTAATCCACCACCCACTCTTCTCCTATAAGACAACGGCCAAACACACTCCATCTCCTTCATGTATTTCGGCCATAATAGAGAGAGAATACCAGATTTTGTGAGCTTTGAGTGTTCTTCAAGTGTTGAGAGGAAAAGAAGAAGAAAGAAGGAGAGAAGAAGGAAGGAAAAAGCTAGGAGGTTCAATGAGTGAGCTACAAAGTCAAGCCCACCATTCTTCAACCTTTAGAGCATCAAAACAAGTAAGTAAACTCTTTAAAACACTCTGATATTCTTCCATAAAATAACTTTCAATTCATCTCTATAATGAACCCTAAAAATAAGAAACAAGAAATAACCTAAAAAGGCATTGTAGGAATAGTTATTGGACTGTTTATGTATGATTATGATTTGCATGTGATTGCATGTTTATAATTTTGAGTTTTATGGCCTAAACATGTTCTGGAGTTTTGGTATATGTGAGTTTATAACATACATGCAAAGAAACCACAACAAAAATGGACACCGCATGAGCTAAGCAACTAAAACCCTAGGTAACCTAATTTTCTGGGCTCACCTACTTTCTGCCACTAACTTTAAAATATCATAACTAATTGTAGAAAAACGATCTTAAAGTAACTTTTGTGTGCAGATTTATATTTTTGAGTTATCTTTTATAAAAAAATTGGTTTGAGGTGATTTCGTTGGGTATAACTCCAGATATCTCATTTTTTCCAAAGAGTGTCAGATCATGACCATTCTGAGTTGCAGACATAAAAGTCCTAAGTTAGAGTGAGAACCGAGCTTAGGTCGAAACATAGAATTTGTTGATAACGCATTTATATTTCTGTCCAAAACAAATGAGCCAAAAATATGAAGTCTTGATAGATCAAAAGCCTTCCCAAAGTCACTATTGAGGTTCAGTGACTAACAGACCTCTCTATCACACATCTTTGTGAGACCCAAAACCCAACTTTTTAGAAGTCAAATCCAAAAGTGGTAAACATGAAAAATGTATGTAACATATAAAACTAAATACTGAGCAAACATCAGCCCAAAATACCCTCGGATGATACCCCAAAGGTTTTGAGCTTTCTCTGTTAAAATCACATTCTGCAGACCCTTTTTAGGCTGACTGAACCCTTTTTATATATTGGCTAAAATCTCAAAATTTTTCCAAACAATGTGCCCTAGAACAAAACATGAAACTTGTAGGTTACACATTAAAAGAATACCTTACTAAATATCAGACCTAGAACCCTTGAATTGATGTCCCAAAACCGTGGCAAACAGAGGCCCAATTTTTATGATTTTCTTTGTAAAATGCTGAAGGGTTTTTACTAAAATAAAATAAATGACCTTTTTACTTTAAGAACTGACCTTGGTGATAAATATGCAAGTTATAGGAAATATTTTTATCTAATTGGTGTTAAAATGTTAGAAATTAATGTCTAATTACTTCAAAATGCTGTCGCAACTTTGAAACTAGCAATTAAACTTGTAACTAAAATTGGCTAACTGTTCGAATGGTGTGTTACTTATGACACATGAGTGTGTGAATATTATATGAATTTTGTGAGTAATTAGTGTATGAAAATGTTACTTTTGATGAAATGAACTCATGTCGATGATTCAATTTTATGTTGCTTAAATTGTGGTTAAGCTTCGCAAGATTGTACTCTATGCTTTAGTAAGTTGTTGTACCATAAGCATCATTGCATTGCACTCGGGGTATCTTGTGGTTGGGTTTTGTGTGTAAATTATTGGCCAGAGGATTTAGAATAAGGATGGACGGTTGGGAATAATATCATGATTAGAGAGTCCTTGTAGATGGGGGTGTTGACAATGGGCCATATGTTAGGGTTGGTATACTGAAAACCAAGTTTTTACTATTTAATTTTATTTTTAATAAAATTAATTTTTTATTTTATGAGAATCTTTATGACCAATGTATGTGTATCATTTTTTTGATATGCATGGATGTCCAATATTCTGTATAGTATTTAATCTGCTGTGTAGAGTACGGCTTACACACAGAAGATCAGATTTTAGGTTCTTGCAGAATATAAGTTTTATGTTCACAGTTTAG
>JAULJZ010149458.1:0-10338 GCA_032270985.1 Heliamphora pulchella | reverse complement strand
GACGACCCCCAACTCGCAAGATCTACAAACTCAACTCAACACCACATTCCCACTGACTGGGGTCTCTACGCTCAAGGCACAACCTAACGAGTCTGTCTCTAACCCCAATGCAGATGCAAAATAGAGAAAATAAAAGAATGTAATGCTCCCGTGTCAATAAGAACACTGGCCCACGAACTATACACTAAGAAAGTACCTTTGATCATGGATGGAGAAGCTGTAGTATCGGGCGTAATTGGTGCATTAGAAGCACTAGGATCAGCAAGAACATATGCTCTGCCCTGTGGTGCTCTGGCCTGCCCACTATAACCCTGGGCCGTCGACTGCCTCACAGACGGTGCTGAGGTACCTCATTCTGCAAACCTAGACATCTGAGCCCTAGGTTGTTGAGAGTCTCTGTGCTGACGAAACAGTTGGCGCTTCTGTCGCACTCTGAACACTCCCTCCTCGAGGACAATATCTACGAATGTGCCCAAACTGGCTGCACCCAAAACATACTAGGGGGCTCTCTCCCTTGAGACTGAATAGGTGCCAAACTCTGAAACTGTCCCTTTTGTGGACAGCTCGTCACTCGGTGTCCGAGCTATCCGCACCCATAACAGATGATCTCTTTTTGCTCCGGCCTTCCCGTCGAGGCCACTGAAGGTGTAGGTGTAGAAAATTGTGGCTGATACGATCCCACTGAACGAGAACTCTGACCAGACGACCACTGGCGCTTCTTCCTGCGTCCCTGAAATGGTGCATCTCCACTGCCCTGCTGGCCCTACTCTCCCTAGCCCTGCGGCTCTTTGCCATCGAGTTCTCTACTTGGATATCGGCTTCCACAGCCTCAATGTAAATTTGAAAACCTAGCGCTGCGGTCCTATTCTTGATCGCAGGTCGAAGGCCCCTTTCAAACCTTTTGGTGCGCAACTCCTCTATTGACACTATTTCAGATGCAAACCATAACAAATTCGCGAACTTGGCCTCATATTTGACCACAGTAAGTTTCCCCTGAACAAGGGAGAGAAATTCCTCCCGGTATGTATCTCTGGAAGAACCCGGGAAGTACTTCTCCAAAAAGGCCCTAGCAAAAGCGGCCCACTTTCCATCCACCGTGGTTTTGGCAAACTTCCACCATTTCCTCGCATCCTCCCAAAGTTGGAACGCCGCTAACTTCACGCGCATAACATCCTCCTCGATCTCCAGGGTATCCAAGATTCTCGTGGTTACTTCTAACCATTCGGTAGTCACTTGGGAGTTCGGTTCCCCAGAAAAGGTTGGAGGATCCAACCGTCGGAATTGCCTCATTGCACAGAGACCTTTGGCTCAGGAGCCCTCACTCCAGCCCTAGTCGCCTCAGCCATTGTTCTTGTTGTAGAAAGCATTTCCTGTATGATGTCAACACCGCCCATCTGCTCTTGCGGGGTATGAATGTCCCCTTCTTCCGAAATCTAGACATACGCACGGCCTCGGCCATGACCCCAACCCCTTCCCCGTCCTCCCGGCGTGGACATAATTCTATACAAAGGTAATATAACCGGATAAGCTTTCCTACAACGTGTGATTACTAACATAAAAACATAACACACATAAACATGCTAACACATAGCCACTTAAAATTATGTAAACACAGCTCACCTACCAAGAAGAGCCAATAAGACGGACGCGTTAATTTGGATAACGTATTCAGATTCCTTGCTAGAAAACACGTTGGCCAAACACGTTTCTAACTTGGCTTCCATTCCAAATTTGTTAATGCAAACGCCCTAAGGCAAGACTAGTCTATCCCAAGATTCAACCTCTATACTCACGTATACACCAACTATCATGCTTAACAGGCTATCAGCATATCATAAAAATGCTCAAACATATGCAAGCAAGCATACACAATCATTCTCACCAACTGATGCACTATTTTCCCATGGCTCTTAGGTATTCGAACCCAGAGCTCTGATACCAAGTTGTCTAGCCACAAAAACCAGGGTCACGCAAAAAGCCCACCGAACTACCATTTATCTATAAAAAAGGGTTTTACTGGTAACACAATCATCGAAAAATAATACAACTTTTGGAATTAAAAAAGTGCCCAAAGTTCTTCTCTCTAACAACATACATGCATAATATATCTCGCCTTAAGGCGTACAAAACACGCCTTCATAAACAGACAACATATGTATGGATACATGTTTCTATAATAAAAAGAAAAACTATACAAGTCTTTCACCACCACAGCACCTCTAGATCAACTCCACGTGATCATCAACACCTGAAAAATGTTTTAACAAATCCCACTACGTGAGCCGAAATCCAATAAGAATAGACTATGATGTAATAAAGAAGGATACTAACAATGCTCAATCCAACAACACAATAAGCACATACAACAAGGTCATATGCATGTCGTACTCTTTTATGGTCTTTCACCATGAGATAATACTAACCCAATCACCAAGCTCTTTGCGGTCTTTCACCGAGGGACAATCACTTGCCCTAATATGCAAATAACTAATTCTTAGCGGTCTTTCACCGCGGGACAATCACTTGCCCTAATATGCAAATAACCAATTCTTAGCGGTCTTTCACCGCAGGACAGTCGCATACCCCAATGTGCAAAATTTCGTATGATTCAACATATAAAAGTATGCACAAAGTCATGTACTAAATATCTACATACATATCATCATATTGTCCTCATAACCATAAAATGGTTTCATATCTTAGTGAAACCTCTAAATCTAAGCTCAAACCTCAAAACATACAGTTTTCAATATTTTCACAAGTTCTCTCGTTTTCAAACCTCTTTTTTGAAAACTACGGACAAATATCACATTATAGGAAACCACAGACTCATAGAACTCACCCCGATTTCAAAACTCTTCTTTTCACCCAAAGAAAAAAAAGGGTCGACATCAACAAAAAAAGTGTTAACACAAATAGAAAAGGTGTCGATACAAACAGTAGAGGTGTCGACACAAACAGCGAAGGTGTCGACACATACAGCAAAGGTGTCAACACAAACAGTAAAGGTGTCGACACAAACAGAAAAAGTGTCGACACAAAAGAGCCGTAAGATTCAACGCAACAACAATAGAATGCTCAACACCAATAGAAGGAAAAATGGTTGACACTAACAGAAAAAGTGTCGACATAAACAACAAAGTGTCGACACAAACAGAAAAGGTGTCGACACAAAAATCTAAAATTTTTAAATTTCAGAACAGGCGACTGGCGATGGCAGAAAGCAAACCCTAATGCCGAAAAAAGTTTCTCAGCCCAAATTAAACCAGCCAAACATTCTGTTTTCAACCCCCGAGCATACATAAACCCAAAACAACAAAGATACACCGAGAAGAAAGCCTCAAAACCCCCTTTCATTCAACCGAAATCAACCAAAAGCGATTTGGAACTAAAATTCAATTTTTTCGAAACATAAACCAACTTTTCATGCATTTTTACATCGTAAAAACACATATAATTGCACGTAGCATCCCTTTAAGACATAAGAGTCTAGGATCTTATCTCGGTGAGTAAAAAACTTGACGCCTCAAACCACGTGAAAAGACGAACTTCGTTAAAATAAAATTTTATCCGGATGAACGCGTAACGCTCAGTGTAGATAGTAAGGATCCGCTACTCGATCGCCAAAAACAAAACCCGGGCTCCAAGAAAATCAAGAGAGAAGGCAGATGTTTTGGTTTGAGAAAAAGAAACTTAGCCTCCAAAAATTTCAAAATATCTCCACAAATATCTAAAGGTTAGATATTTATAGGCCACGAAAATATATCTTTTTTTTTAAAACGCGCCACAACGCCCAACGGCTTCCGAGATCCAACCCAACATGTATTTCTAAGCTTGAACAAGCGTAAAACACATATATACATGCTGTTTTACGACACATAAGCATAAATAAACACGTTGAATATATAAAACGAAAAAGAAACGAAATCGGATCTCACAACCCGGCACCGATACTATCCAATAAACTATCATGGTATTTTTGCATTATTATTTTGGGTCATGGGTTCTGTAACAATACAACGCAAATTAGCCCAGCCCATAGATATAATCAGTCCAATAATCTAGGGAAACCCCATGTTCGTCTAGGCATTTTTATGTGCTTTTCCATTTTTTTGATTTTTTAGTTCAATTTTTTTTCTTTTTATATATCTCGTTACAAGAGAAATTTATAAAGTATGTTGGTTTTTGATTTAGTTGAAAAAAGATAAGTAAAAAAAAAAAAAACTCACTAAAATCCATTTGACATTTTTCACTCATATGGATTGTTCTTATTATTTCTTAGTAAAAATTTTGTTTCACTTTTTGGGTTCCTTATAATATGATCATCATTTGAAATAATGTTTAAAAATTTATTATAAACACAAAAAAACATATAAAGAAATTAAACCAAACGCAAACCAAGTCACTCTCCTCGTAATAGCAATCCGCATCAATTTATATTTGGCCTTGTATGATAATCGTACAGAAATAGTAGAATTAACAATGAGGTGAGATTAATATAAGAATTGTAAATGCAGTCAGATTAGTAATGAGGTATGATTAGATAGCTTATATTTGGCTTCACTTTTTTGAAAAGCTTTTTTTTTTAAAATCTCTTAAAAAGTCTACTTGTTTGACCTCAGTTAGCTTTTTTTACATATTTTTACAAAAAAAAAAATTAGTTCAAATACAAGCATGTTCGCATGTTTGGTTTATGTTGAATTAGATAATGGACTCAACCATAACTTGTTCGATTTGCACATATAAGGTTGGATATTTATTATTTTTCAATTTTATTCTCCATTAATTTGATAATAAAACAAATTCATTGAAGCTAAGTAAACTAACACTATCTATGCTTGCATCTAATGTTTGTAATAATATTAGTTAAAAATTGGCCAACAAATGCTTGTTCGATAATGTAAATGAAACCATGCATAATTCGTCAATCCATAATAAATAAGCAATGCTTGTTCCACCATTCTAAAAAAAAAAAAGGTCTTGTTAATGAAACCATGCATAATTCGTTAATTAATGCTTGTGGGAAAGAGAGAGAGAGAAAAGAAAATATGAAGAAAGTGAGAGCTGGTTCTTAGAAGGGCAATATACTAATTTAGTTTCTAATCTTGGGATGATATTACTAATCCTTCCATCGCTTAGGTTTCATAGTCCAACCAAGCTATTAATCCAACTCACAAATCCATCACCAAACAGAATATTGGTGGGCTCACAGAATTAATTATCCAATCTAACACTTTATAATCATCTAACACTTTATAACCAACATCAAACAGGCCCTTTAGGCCTAATTGAGTTCACAAACCTGTAGCTTTTTTCTTGTGAGTTTGTTTGTCATAATGTCATTTTAAAAATTGAAGACAATGGTACTTCCCATTCTTATTTAGTAAGTGACTTTAAATCATGCTTAAAATATTTTAATTTAAAATAAAAAACCACTTAATTTTTGGACAACTCTAGTGCTTATAGCCCTTTTGCTTATTGTTTTTTTTTTTTTGGTCTTCTACTTACCATATATACAATTCACTAACTTTGATAATAACTTTGTTCAAAATGTTATAATTTTTGGGATTAACTTTTATCTATTTTATAAAAATTATATATTTAAAAATTACTCGTTTGCATCTATCAAATAAGATCTATGTTGAATATGAAATAATATATAAAAAAAAAGACAATGGGTATTTGTCATTTAGAATAGTTATTTAGTAAAAATAATTATAGAGAATGAAATCGGATAAGTTTTTAGGACACATAGTATTCATGGCGAGGTGTGAAAATGCTTAGAAAAATTAGACTGTTTTGGTTAACAATGTTATTTAATAAAATTATAATGATTAAAAAATGCATAAAGAGTGAAGAAAGAGTATTCTAGTACATTTATATAAAAATAAAAGAAATATTCAAAATTATAATAATTATAGAAATATTAAGTTGATGAGTTATGTGATGAAGTTATGAAAAATAATAATTGAATGTCGTCTAAGATTAACAATAGCAATATCACATAATTTTTTTAGCTTTGTACTTAATAGATCAACTATGCAAATCATTCACCTACTGAATTGGTAGAGAAGTTATAGAAAAAAGAGAAATCCTCATATAATTTATATATATAAATTTAAAAAAGGCCTATGATAGAATATCTAAAGATAATATATGATGGGCGTTGGAGAAAAAAAGAGTGACAAAAGAATACATTGATGTGATAAAAGATATGTATGATGAAATTATCACGACAATTAAATGACCGGTAGAAAAACAAAATGAATTTTCGATTACAATAAGATTACACCAAAGATCGGTTTTGAGTTCTTAGCTTTTTACCTTAGATATGGATTGACTTATTAGATATAATTAGAATGATGTTCCATACTGTATATTGTTCATTAATAATATTGTCTTAATAAATGAGACGAGAAGTGGAGTTAATGTTAAGTTAGAAATATGGAGAGAGAAGCTTTGCAGTCAAAATAGTTTCAAGTAAGTAGAAATAAAACTGAATATATGAAATATAATTTTAGTAGTAATATGAGTATAAATTGTTGAAAGGTAAAAATTTAAAATTAAAAGATACCTAAGTGTGAATATTTTCATGATCTAAGTTCAATTATGAAAAAAGATAACGAGATTGCAAATGATGTAATCTATATAATCAAAATTGGATGACTCAAGTGGAGGGGTTTTCGGCTTTTCACATGATCGATAGATAGATTAAAAGAAAAATTTTATAGGACAACTATTAGGCCAACGATTCTATAGGGAACAAAATGTTCGGTTGCTAAGAATGATCACAGAAATAAAATGAGCCTTTGCATGTTTCTTCCTCACTGCGTTCTTCAGGACATATTGATCAAAAATAGAGGGCCATTGATGGGGTTGGAGTTTAGGCCCAATTCCATTAGAGGCCCAACCCAAAAAGAATAGGGCTATCCTTCTGTGGCCAGTGCACGATAGCTGATCAGGAATGATTTGATCAATCTCTGGTCAGCTACCTCAGGAAAAAGTTGCGTCGTCTCGCAGATCTAAGAAAGGCCCAGATGCCTTTTAGAGATCTTGGTTAGTCACAGTCTTGATCAGAATTAGCGTGTAAGTTTTAATGAGTAGTGTGTGCGTTGTAAATTTGACGGCACAACAAGAACCAATTTGATTAGTTCAAATACGGTGAACCTAAACTGAGTATGAGCTGAACTCCTAGTTGCCGAACTCATTATAGGCTGTTGGCGCTGTTGCCGAATTCCTGCAAGATAAAGAACTCTGTTAGTGCTTTTCGGCCTGGTTTGATTGAGTAGCACTCTAACGTTCAAGTTAGATTTCTCTCTAAAAGGTTTCTAATCAAGAACTTGAGTTGGAATTGCATACCTGGGGGTATGGAGTGCCTTGCTTTATATAGGGGTTGAAAACCAGGGAGGCTGAGTCTTCTTGGAACTCTACCTCTCATTTTTAATCTCTAGCCTACAAGAGATTATGCCTTATCCTAAAGTAATTCTTATTGCTTTAGGATGCCTTGATTTTGCGTTCTCGAACTGCTGTACCGGGGATAGAATTTTCATAAGTTATCCTTTTGCCTGGGGCTGGTTTAGTTTTAAGCATTATAGGCTGCCCCTTTCTGGGGTGGCCCAAACTCATCATGGGCCGAACTGTTAGTCGGTCGGCCCTTCGAGGCAAGTTTGATCCTGCTTGCTTTGGGCTGGACTTTAAGCTCGTAGTTTTATCTACCCTCAATTGCTCCCCAGCTCTAGTTTTTTCTTGGCCGGAGAGCTTAGAGGGAAGTCAGAGTTATTTTCTTTTCTTCTTGTTCATCAGGCATCTTCTCCAGAGCTAAATTTGTTCGGGGCATGTGTTCGGACCTATGTTCGGTGTTGATATTACAGGAGGTGCTCTCTTGTTCGGAGGTTTTCATTTGGTGCTTCGGGTAGTAGTTCGGGCGTTTAAGCCCCTTAGCATCCCATAATGATTGACAACTCATTCTCAAGCCTTCAAATGATGACGTGGCCGATTTTGACTAGCACCTGAGGGGGAACGTGCCGCCTTGGTAATCCAAGACGTCGTTTCAAATGTACGACGCATTAAATGCATTTATCGTTTGAAACGATGGGTATAAAAACCCATCAAACCGCCATTTTCCTCTTTTTCTACCGTTGGTTTTGTACTTCCTCCCTGTGCACTCTCTGTATCTTTCGACGATCGAACAGGAGCTCTGGTGAAGATTTCTAGATTCTGGTAACTTTGTTAAGTGTTTTGTTCCCTTTTTCTCACCATTTTCTTCTGTGCTTTAAGACGCCTTTTGCCTGCTCTTTTTCAACTTCTTTCCTCCACTTTTTTACTAAAACCTTAAAAATGGGCAAACTCAAGAAACTGGTAGCAACACCCGAGACAATGCAAGCCGTTCGCCATTGGTATCTGATTCCCAACGACACTGGGCTTACTCTGGCCAATGTTGGAGATCCCTGCGAAGGGAACATGGAAAAGCTTGCCCTTCCACTGGTTGCAATAGTGGAGGGGGGAGTTTGGTGTCCACTCCATCCTCTCATTCACCAGGTTCTTTGGCGTTATAGGGTGAGCCCAATGCAAGTTTCCTCCAATGTGTTCAGGGTGGTGATGGGTATTGTTGAACTAAATCGAATTCTGAGTACCAATCTTAGTATCTGGGATATCGTGTATTGTTACAACATGGTCGCCCATTCCACTAGTTCATATTATCTTAAAGTGAAGAGGGCTACTGAGAAATTAGTGATACAATTACCAGACTCAAGTAAGGATATCGACGATGATTTTGTCTATGTTACCGGGAACTTTGAGTTCGGTTCAGGTGAAGAGAATGACATCTTCACAATCCCCTAAAAGACGGTCTTAGCCCCAGTAATTTCATCATCAACTGTTTGTTTCTTTGCCTTAGTAGCTTATTCACATTTCTATGCTTACTGGCTTGTCTTTTTCGTAGGTGAGTTTGCCAACAACAAAACTCGGGGCCCTCTTCCTGGTGTACATCTCAAAGATTTACAGAAGGTTTGGACTTACAAAGGCCTTCCCGAACAAAGAAACTTTGGCCGAGTTGCCCATATTGTTAAAGTACGTCTCTACGTACTAGAGTTTCATCAGGTTGAACACCTCAGGTGGTCGGATTACCACTGCTGCTTCTAACCCCTTCGAGGTACCTGAAGCCAATGTCCTGCCATTCATGAGGGCAGAAAGGCAAGTAACAGTTGCGCAGCCTTCCTTGCTATAGGATGAGCTCGACCCTTCTTCTCCAGGGCATACTATCTGTTAGCCCAAGGACTTTTTAATTTGATTTTGATGATTTTTATAATTCTTTTTCTAAGAATAAATGAATTTAAAATGATAATATTTTACATTTTCAAAATGAAAGTGTTAACACATTTTGAACAATCAAAGTTGACACCTTACCCAAAAAAAAAATGACTTTTATCTCAAAAGGTTCAAACACATAATAAGTATTCTTTAATTAGAATATTTTTGTATTGATCTTAATTAAAAATTAAGCCAAACACTTTTAAGACAAAGTATACTTGAAGCTTATCAAGTGTGTCAATACCCATTGATCAAATAATTTGACACCCTAACTATTTTTTAAGTTGATCTTCAGGTACCAAAAAGTTAGTGTCGACACAAACTAGCTTTGTGTCAACACAAAAATGCCGAAGTGCCCAGGACTCTTTTTTGAGTCGACACAAATAAGATTTGTGTCGACACAAAAGTGATCCTCACTTTGGATTTTCGGAAGTTTGGGTCGATACAAATGGAAATTGTGTCGACACAAAACAATCGAGACCTCATGCAGATTTTTTGTGTCGACCCCAAGACAAATCGTGTCGACCCCAAGACAAATCGTGTCGACCCCAAGACAAATCGTATCGACCCAAAAGTCCCGAGCCTGCCTGCAGAATTTTAGTGTCGACCCCAAGAAGATTTGTGTCGACACAAAACTACCGAAGCTGACTGCAAAATTTTGGTGTCGACCCCAAAGCACATTTGTGTCGACACAAAAGTACCGAGACTTCTTGCAGAGATTTAGTGTCGACACTAGAGACAAATTGAGTCGACACAAAGTTGTTCATGCGGATGCTGAAGTTTCAAACGAGTCGACACCAGATTCATTTGTGTCGACCCCAGAACGTTGGAAGAAAAAGTACAGAATTTGTGTCAACCCCTCAGAAGATTAGTATCGACCCAACCACTTGAAGAACCCTGCCATAGACACTTTGTGTCGACACCAAAGTTATTTGTGTCGACCCTAAAGACGGAAATTCAAAATACGACAGATCTCAACGGTTAAATTTTTGGCATTTATTGCCCCCACCTACCTCCAACGGTCAAGAA
>JAULJZ010149457.1:0-10339 GCA_032270985.1 Heliamphora pulchella | reverse complement strand
GTTGAAATCAAAGGAGATCAGCACACGGCGAGACAGTGTTTCCTAGCAACAATGAAAAGCCCCGAACAGTATCCAGAAGTGAAGACTGTCGAGGTGGAAGACAGCCCCACACTTTATGACTATAGCCAAACAGCCGAGGAGAAGGTGGTTGAGGATCTCAAGGAAGTGGTGATCAGTCATGAGGGTCCAGACCGGTTCTTCTTAATCGGGACAAGCTTGACCGAACAAGAAGAGACCGAATTGATTGATTTCTTGAAAAGGAACAGAGGAGTCTTTGCATGGACCCCATATGAAATGCCGAGGATAGATCCCGAGGTAATCAGCCACCAGTTAAATGTGGATCCCCAGAGGAAGCCAGTGGTACAGAAGCCAAGGAAATCGGCATCGCATCATACAGAGGCAGTGGTTGAGGAAGTTTAGAGACTGAAAGAAGCTGGGGCCATCAAGGAAATCCACTACCCAACCTGGTTGGCAAATACCGTGATAGTCAAGAAGAAGGATGGAAAGTGGCGAGTTTGTGTCGACTTCACCGATCTCAACAATGCCTGCCCAAAGGACTGCTTTCCTTTGCCCCTGATAGATCAGCTCATTGATTCAACAGCAGGACATAAGAAAATGAGTTTCTTAGATGCATATAGAGGATACCATCAGATTGCCATGTACCCCCCGGATATGGAGAATACAACGTTTATCACTCCCTTGGGAGTCTACTGCTACAAGGTAATGCCATTCGGATTGAAGAATGCTAGTGTCACTTATCAAAGGCTCGCAGCAAAGATGTTCGGCAAAATGATCGGCAAAACCATGGAAGTCTACATTGACGACATGGTTGTGAAGACTAAGCACCCGAATAAGCACCTCGAAGATCTAGGAAAAACATTCGAAGTCGTCAAGGCTTACAAACTAAGGCTTAATGCCTCCAAATGTGCCTTCGGAGTCAGTTTGGGAAAATTCCTGGGTTTCCTCATCACTCACAGAGGAATAGAGGTGAACCCCGATCAAATTTCAGCCATCCAAAATTTGAAAAGCCCATAGAGTTTGAAGGAAGTCCAAAAGCTCACGGGAATGGCCGCAGCACTCAACTGATTCATTAGCCGAGCATCCGACCAGTGCTACCCTTTCTTCAAAGCAATGAAAAGAGCTAACTAGTTCAGGTGGGACGAAGAAAGTGAGGGAGCCCTAGCCAAATTGAAGCAGTACCTTTCCTCCCCCCCACTATTAACAGTGCCGAGCAATGGGGAGACCCTATTCTTGTACCTTGCGGTGTATTGCCGAGCTGTCAGTGCCATCCTCCTAAGGATAGAAGGCAAGATCCAAAAACCAATCTACTATGTGAGCAAGGTCCTTCTTGACCTAGAGACAAGGTACCTACCTTTGGAGAAGCTTGCACTGGCTCTGATCGTTGCCTCTTGCAAACTTGTCCACTACTTCAGAGCGCACCCGATAAAGGTAATCACCGAACAACCCCTTCAATCATTACTGCAAAAAGCAGACTTTTCAAGAAGAGTAGCAAGGTGGGCAGTGGAGCTCGGGGAGCACGACATTACCTTTTGCCCTAGGACAGCCATAAAGGGTTAAGTTTTGGCCGACTTCATCGCCGAATTCAGCCCGGAAGAAAGTTCGGTGGACACTGGGGGGCAAACTGCCAAGCCAATAGCCCTTGAAAATGAGGACTCAAAGGACACATGGAGGCTCTACGTGGACGGCTCTTCATGCAACAAGGGAGCTGGAGCAGGAATAGTACTGTATAGCCCTAAGAGAATCCTCATAGAGAGGGCTATTCACCTGGACTTTCAGGCCACTAATAATGAAGCCGAGTACGAAGCCTTGCTAGCTGGGCTCCGAGATATCATTGAGCTGAAGGCCAAAAAGGTCAAAATATTCTGTGATTCACAATTAGTGGTGAATCAATTCAATGGAGAATACTTAGCCAAAGATGATAGAATGCAGGCGTACGTCCAATTAGCACAGCAACTGGCCAAAGACATCCCATGTTATGAGATCACCCAGCTCTCGTCCAGGGAAAACAGTCATGCCGATTCTCTGGCTTGCTTGGCATCAGCCGTGAGTTCTGAGGAAAAAAAGATGATTTCTATTGAAATACTCCAACATCCGAGCATCGTCAACCACAAAGAAAAGTCAATTTACTACTCGGAATCGGGTCCAAGTTGGATGGATCCCATAAAGGACTACTTGGTGAAAAACATGCTCCCAAACGATCAAAGCAAAGCTCGGATGTTACGAAAGAAGTCAGCAAGGTTCTGGGTCTTCGGTTCGGGGGACCTGTACAAGAGATCCTTCACTGGACCCTACCTCTTCTGTGTGCACCCGAACAAAGTCCAAGACCTCTTGCTCAAAATACATGAAGGAATCTGTGGCAACCATACTAGAGGTTGGTCATTAGCTCACCGAGCAATTTCTCAGGGCTACTGGTGGTCCTACATGCAAAAAGACGCAGAGAAGTATGTGCAGAAGTGTGAAAAGTGCCAGAGGTTCAGCCCGAACATACACATCCAAACCGAAGACCTCCCCCCACTCACAAGTCCATGGCCCTTTGCCTAGTGGGGGTATGACATAGTTGGCCCCTTTCCAAAAGCCACAGGAAACAAGAAATATCTCCTCGTCACCACGGACTACTTCACTAAATGGGTGGAGGCTGAGCCGTTGGCCAATATCAGGGACATTGATGTAAAGAGGTTCATGTGGAAGAGCATCATCACCAGGTTCGGCATCCCCTGAGCAATTATCTCCGATAACGGTACTCAGTTCGACAGCTCCCTATTTAAGAATTTTTGTTCGGGGCTGGGGAGCAAGAACTACTTCTCTACCCAGCGTACCCTCAAAGTAATGGGTAGGCAGAAGCTACTAACATGACCATCATTGATGGGCTGAAAAAGAGGCTGGATGCCGCCAAGGGGAGGTGGGTCAAAGAACTACCCTCAGTCCTATGGACTTACAGAACTACTCCTAGAAGGTCTACTGGTGAAACCCCATTCTCCTTGGCTTATGGGATAAAGGCAGTCATTCCACTAGAGGTTGGGTTACCTACGATCCGAACAGAGGTAGGTGCCCCCGAAACAAATAAGGCATTAGCCTTGGACCTAGATTTAGCCGAAGAGCGAAAGACAATGACCACCATTAAATTGGCAGCCTATCAGCAGGCCCTTGCCAAAGGGGACAATAAGAGGGTGAAATATCGTGAGTTCGGCATAGAAGATCTGGTCCTAAGGAAAGTGCTCGGCCATATGATGGATCTAATACAGGGAAAGTTAGGCCCGAACTGGGAAGGTCCGTACAAGGTTACCTCCAAGGGTGGCACTGGAGTATACCACCTTGAAAACATGAGTGGAAAAGCAATCCCTAGGCCATGGAATACGAACAATCTCCGTAAATTTTACTTTTAAATCTTCCAATTCTTTGTAATTTTCCATTTTTAATAAAGCGCCATTGTTCGACATGAACTTTTTTCTTCACTCTTAAAGTTTTTATCAATTGATATTTCTGACAAAAACTTGGGGAGCATACCCTGAGTACGACAAGCACAGTGAACCTCCTCAAAAGACCAAGTTCGAAGTCTACCCGAACTCATTATACCCTCTCTGTGGATGTTAATCCCACACTTAGGAAGAATAAGTCTCAAAAGGCCAAGTTCGAAGTTTATCCGAACTCATTATACCCTCTGTGTGGATGTTAATCCCGCACTTAGGAAGAATATGCCTCAAAAGGCCAAGTTCGATATTTATCCGAACTAACTAAGCTCTTAGTATGGATGTTAATCCCATACTTAGGATGATTGAGCCTTGAAGGCTGAGTTCGGTGTTTATCCGATCTACTTCTGTCCTTAGTATGGATGTCAATCCCATACTTAGGATATCTAAGCCTAAAAAGGCTAAGTTCGAAGTCTACCCGAACTCATTACACTGTCTGTGTGGATGTTAATCCCACACTTAGGAAGAATAAGCCTCAAAATGTCAAGTTCGAGGTTTATCCGAACTAATTAAGCCCTTAGTATGGATGTTAATCCCATACTTAGGATGATTAAGCCCAAAAGGCTGAATCCGAAATTAATTCGAACTAAATTAGCCCCTAGTATGGATGTTGACCCCACACTTAGGATAATTAAGCTTTGAAGGTTAAGTCTGGAAGTATGACCGAACTGTGAGGACTCACAGTATGATAGTTCATAAGAGACAAGTGCAAGTATGAAGAACAAGAAGCAATTGAAATAATTAATGCTCGAACAAATACAAGTACTAAGAAAAAACTCTTTTCATTAAATAGAAGAGGGCTGGAACCGTCGAAGCTACATGAACAGGCCCCAAAGGGCAATACAAAGATGATTTCAGAAATAAGGATGAAAAAACACTCATGGGGCAGCAAGGAAGTCTTCTGTCGTTTCTATAGGCGTGCCAACCTCCTCGGCTGCAACACCATTTGCCTCTTGTCCTACTCCACCTCCTTCCACGACCCTAGCTGCTCCACCCTCGAATGTTACGGGAGCTATTCCTTCTTCTTCTTCGCCTTCTTCCTCTACCCACTTGCTCGGGAGAGGAACATCAGCATATAAGGGGGAGGTTGCCTCAACCCCTGCCGCTTCGAGTGCGTCCTTCCAAGCTGTAGTATAAATGATGTCTTGGAGCTTCAGAACTTGCTCCTTATAATCTTCCGTGGCTTCAGCCACGCCCTCCGAATAGCCCTTCTCTTGGGCCAGAGCCACCTCCGCCTGATCTTTGCTGAGCTAAGCATGGGAGGCAATCAGGCTGTCTTCCTTCTCCTTTAAGTGCCCCTCCAGGGCAGTCTCCTTCACCTCCAACTCGGAGACCCTGGCCAGAGCAGCGTCGGCAATTTTCGTCTTCTCCCAAAGACTGCTCTCCATCTTGCTCATCTGTTTGAGGTAGTTGAAGTTTGTCTGGCAAAGCTTTGTTAGCTCGGCCTCTTGAGCCTCAACACGCTCCACCATTGCCATAAGACGTTGGAGGCTCTGCAAAAGAGAAGTACATCAGTGAAAGAAAAAAGTAAAAGGAAAGTATAAAAGCTGAGGTAAGAGAAATACCTGGATGGAGTGTCGAACTGTCGATTTCACAAGTTTCTCATGAGGAAACTTGCGGACCTCTTCCATGTCGGAGGGGAGGGGAAGGGCTTTGCTCAACCCATAGGAGGTGTCCGGAGAGGCTGCCTTGTCTTCGATCGTGATAAGGCGGTCCCCCTTTGTCAGCTTCGGCGTCCACGGTTCGGGGCCCTCTTCGGCTCTCACTACCTGTTTTCCCTTCCCCTTCGACTTCTCTTTCTCTTTCCCTTTCTCTGCCTCCTTTCCAGTAGCTTCCGGCAACTTCTTCAATCTCTTCGGAGCCGGTAGGGCAACTGTCTCTGTCGTAGCTAGCGCTGTTTGTTCGGCGGCAAGATCTTCAGCTGGAGTTCAGCGAGGTTCTCCCGACCGAACGATCGTAGTCACGGTGGCCCATTTCTTGGGCCATCAAGCGTAAGGAGAGCTGAAAGGTCAACGGCAGGAGCCTTTCTTTTTTCCATCTCCCCGATTTGGTCAAGTTCTGATGAGAGTAAAGAAGAAGAAGAAGAAGAAGATGAAGATGATGATATAGAAATAGTGTACCCTGGACTAGAGGGGCCCGGTTCCACCACTGCAAGGGATGGCTGAGCAACGGTCACTTGTCTCTCTGCCCGGGTGTACGGCAAGACTATACCCTCAGGCACGTCCACAGGCGCTGATGCTGGGGCTGCAACCCGAACTCCTGATGTGCTCGGTCAAATGAAGCTTCTGTATGTGGGAATGCACTTGAGCAAAATATGCGTCGCTCTGCCGAGGCCTTTCTATTCGGGAAGACCTTTGTATGCCCAGACCTTTCTCAAGTCGTCTATGTGAACACCTAGAAGAGGCCCACGAGCTCGGTTGTTTGCTATTTTGCCTGTACCGAACAAAGAAATAAACAGTGATTTAGATGACCATACAAAGAAGTTTGGGTGGAAAATAAAGACAAATAGATGGTGAGAGGAACTACCGAGGCCAAGTCCATCTCTCTGAGGAACTGTGAAGATGTCATGCACCTCATTGGGACCGAACTCAAAGTTTCCAGTGACGTAAAGGAAGTCGTCATCAACGTCCTTCCCCGAGTCTCGTAGTTCGATCACTAGTTTTTCGTTAACCCTCTTTGCTTTGAGGTAATAGGACCCCGAGAAATGCTTAACCATATTGTAACAATAGACAATATCCCAGATACTGAGATTGGTACCCAAGATTCGGTTAAGTTCCACGACGCCCATTATCACTCTAAACACATTAGAGGAAACCTACATTGGGCTTACTCTGTAATGACGAAGCACTCTCCGAAGAAGGGGATGAAGAGGGAACCGAACACCCACTTCCACTATGGCAACTAATGGAAGGGGAAGTTTATCCCAGTTCCCCTCACGAGAATCGTTATGGTTGGCCAGAGTGATCCCAACGTCGTCGGGAATCTGGTACCGACGACGAAAATCGCGCATTGCTGCCGGCGTCGCTACCAGTTTCCTGAGCTTACCCATTTCACTAAATTTTTTTTTGAAAAGACGAGGGAAAGAAGAAGAAACAGGAAGAAAAATGAAAAGAAAGCGGGCAAGGCTTGTCTCAAAGAAAAAAGATAGAAGAACGAATCCAGAAGATGCTTACAAAATCACCAGATGACGAGTTCTGAGTCGCTGGCTTCTAGGAAAACCCTTCGCCGAAATTTGGGTTGGTGTTTGCCGTGAAATTGTAGAGATAGGCTAAAAGCTCGAAGGTGCGAAAATGGTAGAAAAAACAAAAATGATGATGCAATGGGTTTTTATACCCATCGTTTTGAATGTACAGGGCATTAAATGCGCCTGTCGTTTGAAACGACGCAAATAATCATTACTCAACATCTGTCACCACCTCCATGCGCCACTCAGGATGCGCCACGTCAGCAATGCAAGGCTCGAGGCCAACTATCACCATTCATGGGGGGAGCCCAAGGGGTCTGGGTAGCTTAACCGTCACCCGAAGAGCCGAGTAAATCCCTCTGAACAACGACCCATTCTTTGAGATTCCATTGCACGAAACAAATATCCCAAACAACCTTGACTGTTAACCAAACAAGATCTTTAACTCTGGATCTCCCCCAAGTTGTCCGGCCAAGCGAGAACCAGAGTTGGGGGCAGTTGAGGGAGGACAAAAGTTACGGGCCTAAATCCCATCCCAAATACATAGGAGCCAAAGTCCCACTGAGGGGCCAGCCCAAAGCAGGCTGCTTTAGTACTCCAAAAGCCTAGACTATCAGTTGTTCGGGCCATACAAGTTTGGCCCACTCCAGACAGGGGTAGCCCGGACCAATGAAGCCCATGTCGGCCTCTCAATGGAAAGATAAGTTTTCATCTTGTATACGATTTGATCGAATATACAAGATAGGAACAAATCAATGTTGGATCTACAGGATAGGGAACAAATCTCTAAAGAATCCAGAGGTAGAATCCCAAGAGGATTCAGCCTCATAGGGTTTTGACTCCAAAATAAAGGAAGGTATTCTCAACCTACAGGTACGCAATTCTTAACCCAAGCTCTTGATTAGAAACCTCCCTAAGTGATATCTAACTTGAGCGTCGGAGTGCCTCCTGGTCATACCAGGCCCGAAGGCACTAACGGTGCTCTTGGCGGTTGCAGGAGTTCGACGGCGGAGCAAGGAGCATCCAGTGAGTTCGGCGGAGAGGAGCTTGGCCCATATTCTGTTCGGGGTCTTTAGTACTGGGCCAATCAACTGGGCCCTGATTGTGCCGAACAAACCTCCAGTTTGTACCGCGCACACTGAGTTATTCAAAGTTTTCAATTTGCTGCTTTATAATAATCTATGTGATATGATGATTAATTATTAAGAAATATTGAAATGTTGAAAAATGTGGATGTTATAAAACGAAAGAATAATTGTTTAAATGGGGTCCAGAATGCTAGGAAACGATAAAGCATACCAGCGATGGGACGGTGTAAGGGCAGCGAGTCACCACAAAATCACTATGAAATGATCGTCTACAATTATGTAGGGTAGCTCCCTAAATTGTTGGTAAAAACCGTTGAATATTATCATTCTAAAAATAAAAAATGAGAAATAATTAAGATATATATGTACTTACACCAGCTTTAGTAATCAATGTTAATTTGTGAATTCAGGTGACATGTATGAACGAAAAGGAATGAAGTGATCGCCGAGAAAGATATTTCTTTGCTTTCTGGCTATGTGAAATTTTAAATAGTATCGTTCTTTCATATTATGTAAAAAACGATGACGTTTGAATGTGCATTTAGTATGTTCTGAAAATTTTTAAATGAGATCAAATTGCTGGAAAATTTCAAATGAAACCTGTAAAATAAAGTAACTCGTTTTTGTAATCCCTGGTTATTAAAGTATAAGCAGTAATATTTCTTATTGTATTAATCATTCATAATCAAAACATAACTTGTATTAATGCTAACTAAATGTAGATTTATTTTTACTTTCAAAATATTTCGTATTTTTTAACAACATTATCACTTTTTTTTGTTGTAAATTTCTAAATGATATTGCATTATACAAAATAAGAATGTTCTCGTTTTGCACATATAAAATGTAAATTTCTCATTTCTTGAAAGCTGGATTTCTCATTATTTAGTTTTTTTGTTATATTGGTTTATTGTACACTATTTCTCATTTTTAACAAATGAGAAATCTCTAATTTTATATCTCATTTGTATATTTAATACTAATTTCAAATTGACATGTTAATTAAGAAAGTTCTCATTTTAAATTTTTTCTTATTTTTTGTAATTTCTCATTTCTAATTCATTATTGTGTATGCAATATTTGTACATTATACCTTAATTTTCATTTTTTGAAAATGTGAATTTCTCATTTTTAATAGTTTTAAAATTTTTATATTCAATGTGAATCTTGTTTTATAGTTTGCGACGAATAAATTCTAAAAAGATAATATTATTAAAAATAAATATATATATAAAACAAAAGTTATGTAATTCAAAATTTTAAAATTTAAAATACAAAACTAAACATCTATACCATGTCATTAAGGGCGTATTCATCACTTCTTTTAATGATCCATTGCATATTTATGGAATATAGATAAAATTGTCTATGTCATTATTAACTTTTAAAAATAGAATATATTAGAATAGTTAAAAAGTAATAAAACTTATCCCAAAACAAAAACAAAAAATGGGACTCTAGTTTAATTAACTATACTTTGTTGAGCAGCTTATATGCCAACGTAAATAATACATTTTGTGACGTTTTATTTGCCGCCACAAATAGAAATTTTTGAGATGGCATATGTCCTATCACAAATAGTATCTTTGGAGATGGCTTATTGGTTTGTTCCCATACCGTACCAGAATATAAATTAAAAATCTTAAAATTAACTACTATTTAGTAGAATAGTGGTTAAATTCAAGTATCGTTCTAACGGGAACAAATAGACTAAGTTACGGTATTCTCATATTAGTATTTAAAATTAATTTGAATTAGAATGTTGTGACGATTTGATCCGTCTGATTTATTTTGAGGTGATCCAGATACCAAAGTTTAAAATATTGTGAGCTTCATAATATTTATACATGTATATGTATAGTTAAGTTTTGCTTGTACAACTAAATACAACAAAAAAAGGAGATTAGAGGAAGAAATCTCTAGAAGCCCCGAGAGAATTAACAAGTGTAAAATAAAATAAATCCCAAATGCCCCCCTTTTCGTAGACGTCATCTTCGGCTTCAGTTCGCCGAGAGAGAGAGAGAGAGAGAGGGGAGAGAGAGATGCTGGGGAAAGACACCAGCGGCAAGGCAGTAGCTCAGCGTCATCATGGAATCGGTCAGTGGTGTGATTGGCGGAGATCGGCAAAGCTCGTGGCGGTGGTGGCCAAAACCTAGGGTGTGGGCTTCTAGGGCGAAAGTTGGAGATGGAGGTACTCTGAGGATTTTAATGAACAAACAGAGGCTTGATGGTGGCTCTGCAGCAAATTGGCCGAACACCCTTCCTTCTCAGTACTGCTTCTATGCCGCCATTGATGGCGAGCTCTGAGCTCAAAGGTGAGTTTGTTTTCAGCAATTGGTGAATTATGACGCTAATTCGAAGGTCACTAGAGAAAAAAAAATTGAGGAACAAGCTACCAATTCAAAGCTTCATGAAGTTTCAACCCAATTGGTTGAACCTAGGGTTTGTGATCTTGAACGAAACTCCAAGATGTTTGGCTTCAAAAGGTAGGATTTAGACTACCTTAAGTGCTTTACTTTGATTTGAGTTGATTTTCATAAACTAGAATTAATGTTTCAGAGAAACCTAGTATGATTGAG
>JAULJZ010149456.1:0-10339 GCA_032270985.1 Heliamphora pulchella | reverse complement strand
TACTAAGAAAATATTGAACAAACAGTTTGACATGAAAGATTTGGGAGTGGCAGATGTTATTTTAGGAATGACAATTTTCAAAACATCTGAAGGATATCCTTTGTCTCAATCACATTACATTGAGAAAATACTTGGTAAATTCTTTAAAGATGATGACAGTCCTGCGAGGACGCCGGTAGATGTAAATCTACATCTATCCAAAAATACGGGCCAAAGCATATCTCAATTGGAATATTTCAGGATTATTAGGAGTCTAATGTACTTAATGAATTGCACACGACCAGATATTGCGTATGCAGTGAGCAAATTAAGTAAATACACAAATAACCCAGGGGCAGACCATTGGAAGGCGATAGTTCGGGTTCATAGATATCTAAGATACACCCGTAATTACGAATTGCGTTATACCTGATATCCAGTTATTTTGGAAGGCTATTGTGATGCCAACTGGATATCTGATTCAAAAAACTCAAAATCCACAAGTGGATATGTTTTCACTCTCGGAGGTGCAGTTGTGTCTTGAAAATCTTTCAAATAGACGTGCATCGCTAGGTCAATAATGGAAGCTGAGTTTATAGCTTTAGATAAAGCTGGAGAAGAAGCAGAATGGCTACGCCATTTCTTAGAAGATATTCCAGTGTGGCCTAAACCTGTGCCAGCAATTTGCATTCATTGTGATAGTCAATTTGCAATTGGAAGGGCACAAAGTAATTTGTACAATTGTAAGTCACGACATATACGTCGTAGACACAATATCATTAAACAACTGCTCTCAAGTGAGATTATATCCATTGAGTATATAAGGTCAAAAGATAATATCGCGGATCCGTTAACAAAAAATTTGACCAGAGAGCAAGTGAATAACTCATCGAGGGGAATGGGACTAAAGCCTATTACTAAAGAGACCTTAATGGCAACCCAACCTAATGACTGGAGATCTCAAAATCTAGGTTTAATGGGACAATCGAATTAGGTGTGACTCTAGAGGAATTACTAGGGAGTTTAACTTCTACCCATTTCTATGATGAAATAGTGATGTCTATAGCTTGTTTAAGGATAAGCTATACTTTTAATGATTCTTATACTTTGGATATCCAAGTGGGATATGACAGGATACTCTTAATAAGAATCACCTATATGAGTGTGAACTGGGCCGGTTCTATGAGAATTGTTAAGGCTAAATTCTCTAGAGCACTCATGAATGACCAGACATGTTCATGGCCGAAATGAATACAACCGTGAGAACCTAGCTGTGATAGAAATATTCTATGTGAACTTTATTGCCTTGGCTTACACAAATGGCTGAACAGTTCAAGACATCATGTTAACTGATTAACCAGTAAGTCCGATAGTTTGTCACGAGGGAAGGTTCAAAGCCAAAAACTACCTATCCTATACAAAAATTTTCTTTTATTGAACTCTCTCTGTGTCAACATCTTGTTGCATTTCGTTTTCCGTCAAATTCCATTCATATGGGGGATTGTTGGAAAATAGTGAGTTTTGAACTTATGCGAACATGATTTTAGCTAACTTTGGAGCTAAATAACTTTGGATTAGATTAATTTTTTTTGATGATTCCAAATCCTAATGTGTTCGTTCCATGAGTAGTTTATCATGGTTTTTACGGCGTTCAAAATCGATAACGAGTGAATGAGAAATTGACTCCAAAAGTGAGCCTTGAAAGTTAAAAATATGAAGATAACTTGAAGGCAAAAAGCCTTGTCCCACATCGAATAAAGATAAAAGTTTATGATGGCTTATTTAGCCTAGGTTGGAGATAAAGGGCTGGCCTTTTGGGTCATCCCAACTTTTATTGGAGGAAGAGTTATGCACAAAGTTCAATTTGGTCCATTGAACCCCAAGCGCGCGCGCGCGCCGCCGTTCCCGGCCGGCCGTGCCGGGCCAGACTCGGGCTCGGGTCCAGGTTCGTGGTCCGTGGGTCGTGGGTTGCAGGTCGGGTCGGGTCGGGTCAACCCTTATCTTTTTGCAGGAAATTCATTTGAATTTTCGAATTAAAAATTTTGCGAGAAATTTAAATTTCATTAAATTTAAATTTCGGTTATCTTCAAATTTCCAAACCGGTTCTTTACTGAACCGAAATCGCGGGTCTTTTTTGAACGGGTTATGTCCGTTGGGCGGTTTAACTGCCAAGGACAGAACCGGTACGATGGCGGTTCGGTTTATCTGAACCGTTGCTTTCGCTGTCTATAAAAAGGCTGAAGCATTCCCATTTCGAATAACAGTATTTTCCAGTCTTCTTCTTCCTCCTCCGCTGCTTTCATTACTGCTCAGTTTCCGTTCTTACTTTCTGCATTTTTTCTGTATATCTGAGAGAGAGTTCGAACACGGTTTGAGTTCGCCGAAGAATCAAACTGTAGTGCTACACCTGATTCTTGAAGATCATTGTATCCTGGAAGGCGTTTGCTGTCAACTCTTAGCACCGAAGCGAGGGCAATTTCGTCTTAAGGTCATCGTGTCAAACACGAGCCTCGATCTACAATTTCTGTATCAGGTTCTATTTTTATTATTTTTCGGTACTGTTTCTATTTAAGTTTAATTTTAATATGTAATTTTTCTAGTCCAGTTTATTTACAGAATTTTATGCTTTTGTTAATTTTTTATTCTGTATCAGATTTTACTGTTTAGTTAAAACAGATTATTTCCAGTTTTACCAGCAATCTTTATCCAACAGTTTCGTCTCCAATTACATAAAATAAATATTTTTTAAATAAAAATATATGTATAAAATTAATTTTCAAAAAATATAATAAGAGTGAAGCATAAAAATAGTATATTTATCTCGTCTTTTTTATTTTTTAGACTTCATATTTTTTAGTTTGATGATTCATTAATTTTTATTGTTATTTATTATATTAGTTATTATTTTCAGTACTATTACTAACTTAAAATTTAAATACTATAGTTTCGCAACTTCTCCAATGTACCCAATCCTCATTGAAGACCCAATAAAGATAGAAGATCTTATTTCTTCAACTCGCGTTTGTCCCATTAGGAGTGTAAAAAAAGTCAGGAGTTTGTTGGTCGCTCGAGTTTGTCACTGTAGTTGCTCGGCCTAGGCCTAGCCAGTGCCCGAGCTTGCCTAAGTCTAAAAAGCAATGGGCTGGGCCGAGGCCTCCCCCTTGGATTCCGTGGGCTAGCTCGAGCCTAGCCTGTAGGCCCGAGCTCGAGTCGTGGCTTGAATTTTGCTACTAAAGCCCAAAAGTTAGCCCAGTACAAAGCTCGGCCTGAGATTTAATATTATTATTTTTTATATTTTATTATGATTTGAATGTTTCTTGGGGGATATGAGAACCTTCAATAATGACAATACATTGTGTACTCCTATAAAAAGTGAGAGTGATGCACAATATATCAATTCTCTAGAATTATTGAATTATTTGAATTTACCAAGTCTCCCAAATGATATGATATGCATATAAGTATTAGATAGGATAAAGAAGCAGTTGAAACCGCATCAAGAGAATAGTAAATTAACTGTATCAACTTTTACTTTTGCAAGTGATGTTTGAAATCTTTAGAGTACATAAACAACATATCATATAGTGTTTTATTTTTAGATACATAATATTTGTAATTTGATCAAAACATTCATATTTATTTGTTGGTTTTATTCTAAGATACATGTATTTTGCACTTTGAGAATATATATTTTTATTTATTTTATTATGTTTAAATAATTAATTTATATTATTACATTATCACTACAATTTATTCGAGTTTTCTCTTTCCTGTGTATAACGCAAGTCGATGCTAGTTATAGATGGATATGTTGTACAAATTAAAATCATAAATCTAAAATTTGAATGATGTTACCATATTAATTAAAAATAATAATAATTAATCTAAGAATGGATAATTTTTTGACATGTACATTTTTTTATTTTATAAATACAAAATATTAAAAAAATTGGATCAAGATTTTAAATTTCTAATAGTTAATAACTTTTTGCTATAATATAGAGGATAAATAACTATCAATTAATAGCATTGATCATTTTTTCATTAAAAATATAACTTAATTACCAAAAAGGGCCTATTTGGCTATATTGACTTTTTAACTTTTTAGCTAAAAACACAAAAAAAATCAACATTACTCGTTAGACAAAAAAGCTAAAAGTTAAAAAGTCAAAAAAACAAATCAAAATACTAATTTTTAAAATATTTTATTTAAACTTTCACAACTTTAATACTTCTTGTTTATTAACTATTAGTACCAACTACATATAAATGTTATTTTCGATAATATAGAAAGACAAAACTGTCTAATTTGAACAAAAAGTAAAAAAATTAAGTTTTTACCTAAACAATTAATTTTAAAAAAACTAGCATAAAATTTAATTTACCAAACAATCTACTTTAAACCAAATTTAACTTTTTGGCTAAAATACAAAAAAATTAAAAATAGCTTTTAGGCTATGCGTAAATAAGATTTAATTAATATATTTTTTTGAACGATTTACATATTAAAATAATAAAATAAGTAGTTCTAATCATTAAAATTAATTTATTTTAAATTCAGAATCAATCTAACCCGGTTCAGTGTCTGCTTGAAATGTTTAAAATACTTAATTTTTAAGATGTTTAGCCTTTTTTTTTTAAAGTTAGAGTATTTGGAATAATTTTTTATAATAATTTTTTTTTTCTTTTTATTAAAATGTCTAATATACAATTAGTTTTTTCTTTTAAGTTGTACTGTTTAAGATATTAGTATGCGCTTTTTTATTTTTTTGAGGTGGATTGACTTTTTTAATTAATAGTATTATAGTAATTTTAGTTAAAAAAAAGTTAAGGTATTTATGATGTGTACAAGTATTTTTTCTTAAATTAAGAGATAAAAAAAGTTAGTTAGATTTTTTAACTAACCAAATAATATGACTTAAAAGTTGATTTTCTAAATAAAAAAATTAACTTTTTTGGAAAAACCAAACAGGTGCTTAATTTAAAAATAGACTGAAGTCTGAAGTCGTAAAAATGGTGCGTGGGCGCCGCTCTTATTGAACAAACAATAATATAAATAAATAAATGGATTTCGCTTCGGTTCGGTCTAGCTAGTTGAGAACGAAGAGGTCCAGTTTGATATTTTATAGGTTCAAAATAAATATATTTTGATGATTTGTGTTATTTATTTTATTATTTTATATTTATATATTATTATTATAAAAAATTAAATTGATCGAATATCATTAACTATCTTAATAAATCACATTTGTTTTAATAAAAAGAATAATAAAATAAACATTACAGTTTATTTTTATTAATATAAATGTAATTTGTTAAGCCACTTAACGATATTCAATCAATTTAATTTTTTATAATAATATTATATAAATAAAAAATAAAAAATTAAATAAATTAAATCATTAAAATATATTTATTTTGAACCAAAAAAATATTCTAACAGTACCTCTCCCATGGTCATCAGAACTGGTGAGAAACCTCACCCTAAATATAGCTCACCCACCCAATTACAATTTACACTTTTAATAAGGGTAAATTATATTTACATTCTTTGTATTTAAGAGTAATAACACTAACACATCATCTATTCTTTAAAATATCATTACTCTCGCCTACATTTTTATTTTTGTAACACTTAAACCCCAAAGCTAACTTTCGTTAATGAAAACACTGTTTTAACAATGTTTTTATTTTTTATTTGTTTTTTTTTTGTTTAATTATAAAATCTTGTTTAAAATTTTCTAAATACAAAATAAGTAACATAAAATTTAATTTATTAATTTATTTTTATTTTTTATTTTTTTATTTTGGTAAAAAAATTAATTAGAAAATTAATTAGTAGCATAAAATTAATTTTTTTATCAAAATAAAAAACTTAACAATAAAAATAAATTAATAAATTAAATTTTATGTTACTTATTTTGTATTTAGAAAATTTTTACTTTTTAATTAGAAATTTTTAAATAAGATTTTGTAATTAAAAAATAAACTAAAAACACTGTTGAAACAGTGTTTCCGTTAACGGAAATTCGTTTTGGGATCTAAGTATTACAAAAATAAAAATATAGGAGAGGACAGTGATATTTCAGAAAATAGAAGGCGCGCCAGTATTATTACCCTTAAATACAGAAAGTGTAAGTGTAATTACCCTTTTAATAATGTATTAAACCTTTTCATTTATGACGATAACCGGCAAGGCAGGTGTGAATGGAGAAAATACTGTGCTTCGGGCTATATTTTTAAGTATAATATCTTTCTGAATGTGTTTTTATAATTAGATATATTCATTATATAGTTTGTTTAGCTTATTATTCATGTAAAAATCTAAGTTGATCAGATATCTATAATTAAGTGACCGCATAATATTGATTTATAATTAATAAATAAAAATTATAATTTGAAGAAATAAACTGTTAAACAAATGTTATTTAATTAGTTAGTTACAGATATCGAATCAATTTAAATTTTTATATAGATAATAAACTCGACATACTCTACGCAATAAATGGATTCGATTATAAAAACACAATTGGAAAGATATTGTTGTGCTTTTAGTACAGTACCTTCTCTCATTTCCATTTGAAATGAGAAATGTGTTATACATAAAAGCTTAATACCTTATTGTGCTTTTAAGCACGGCACCTTCTTAAATATATTTTTATTACAAGAAAATTATTATGTAGAATTCGTCAAATTTATTATTCATGTAAAAATTTAAATCTTTTTCCGTCATCCCGTGTCGCTAAGTTTGATTTTCTTGGACAAACATAAATTAAATTAATAATATTAAAATGATAAAATTAATTTATTAAATTAATGTATTAAACGATGTAACATAATTATAAATATTAAGGCATCTTTCGATTAACTTTAAGTATTGTATATTTTACATATTATAAAATTAGTTATATAATAAATACATAATACCCTCGTCATTTATTGCATTCAAATAAAAAAATTATAATTTTCTTGAAATATATAATTTAATCTCATATTTAATTTAATTAATTAAATATAATTTAAAATAATAAAATTTATGTAAAATTTGTTTGTATTTAATACTTGTAATTGTCTCAGGATATAACTAACTTTATAAATAAATTAATTTTGTCAATTTAACATTTCCTTACCTCTTGACTATATATAAGGAACAGATTAAGTTTTTCACGGTTGTGCCGACTTTAAGGACAACCAATCAAATGCTTACAGCTCATTAGAATTATTTCACTATAAATTGTTATTTCGTACTTCCATTACTTTCCGAGTCATATTTCTACTTTGATTAGTTATGTTTTTTTGGCTTTTTTAACTTTTTTTTATTAAAAATCTAAAAAAAAAATTAACATGGTTCATTTAGTGAAAAAATAAAAATGTAAAAAAAGTAAAAAAAAATCAAATCAAAATACTAATTAGTAAAATAATTTAGTCAAATTTTTATCACTTTTAAAAATATAATAATATCCGTAATTCATAACTTATTTATTACTATCAACAACTATATATAATTGTTATTTTTCAATTACATTGAAAAATAAAAATGTTCAATTTGAAAAATTTTTTTAATTAAAAACTAACTTTTTTATCCCAGGAATCAACGTAAAAACAATTAACTTAGAAAATAATTTATCAATCAGTTTGCTTTGAACTAATTTGGCTAAAAACATAAAAAAATTCATTAAAGATGAAAATAAGTAATTTATTTTATTATATATTTTTTGCCAAAAAATTAAATTTAGTTCAAAACAAATTGTTTGGTAAATCAAATTTTAAGTTAATTTTTTAAAAATTGGTTGTTTGGATAAATGGTTAGTTTTTTTTTATTATTCAAATAAGACAATTTTATCTTTTTATATAGTTAAAAATAATAATTATATATAGTTGATAGTAGTAAATAAGTTACGAATAATGGATATTATTATATTATAGAATATTCTAGTCAAATGTTCACCACTTTTAAAATATATAATAATACTTGTATTCATAACTTATTTACTACTTTCAATTATATATAATTAATTTTTTATATTTTGAATAAAAAATTTTAAAAATAAAAAAATGTAAGTAACGAATAAGAGTAGAAGCATTACCCAAAAAAATCAGAGTAGAAGTATAACTGTGAAGTAATGCAAGTATGAAATAACAATTTATTTAGAAAAATAAATATAATTGTTATTTTTCAAATATTTAGAAAAATAAAATGTCAAATTTGAAGAAAAAACTAACATTTTATCCAAATAGTCAATTTATTTAGAAAAATAAATATAATTATTATTTAGTACTTGCATTATTAAAAATAAATATAATTGTTATATTTTAAAAGTAGTGAACATTTGATTAGAATATTTTATAATATAATAATATCTATCATTCATAATTTATTTATTACTATCAACTATATATAATTGTTATTTTTAAAAGTGATAAAAATTTGACTAAATTATTTTACTAATTAGTATTTTGATTTGATTTTTTTTACTTTTTTACATTTTTATTTTTTCACTAAATGAACCATGTTATTTTTTTTTTAGATTTTTAATAAAAAAAATTAAAAAAAAAACCAAAAAAACATAACTAATCAAAGTAGAAATATAACTCGGAAAGTAATAGAAGTACGAAATAACAAGAGCGACGAAGTGAGATCAGCGGCGAGATCAAGATCAGCGGAGCGACGAAGTGGGACGGAGATCAGCGGAGCGACGAAACCGTAGGGCGTTTCACCATCCAAACCGTAGGGAGATCAGCGGAGCGATGAAGTGAGACGGAGTATGGAGGTGACAGCAAGAGCTCCCGGAAAAGTCATACTCGCCGGCGAGCACGCCGTCGTTCACGGATCCACGGCGGTCGCTGCCTCCATCGATCTCTACACTTACGTCTCTCTCAGCTTCCCTGCTGATTCTGGTACACACCTTTTTGCATTTCTTTCATTATTTTCCATTAACTTTTTTTTTTTTTGGTGTTCTGTGTTCTTGTTTTTGGTCTTGTAATAGCAGTAGTGGTGGATTTTTTTTACAATTTGTATAAAATCTCACAAAGCTCATCAAATGAAATGTTTGATCATAATTTGCCACTTTCACTGTTTTTGTGGATTTTAAGCAATTTTTGACCCCCAAAATATGTTTAACTAATGACATTGAACTTTATTTTGGTTTCTAGTAAATTTGTGCAGAAAGCACTGGCTGTTATTATTCCTTATAAAGTTACTATTAGCATAGATGTTATATCAATGATTAGGAACTACTAACTTGATAAGACAATTACATAATGTATACTTAATATAGCCGGTAATAGTTATTCCATTTAGGCCATATTTGTTTTGAGGGTAAGGATTAGGGGATATTTAGTATCCTCTCACTAATAATCCTAGGATATCCTAGGATAGTATATCCAATACATTGTTAATATCTCTTTTTTTTTTTTATCTATTCCCATGCTTGATTATTTCATGGGACATGAAAAATTAAAAAGCAAGTCTTATGCATAAATGAAAATAATGCCCAACCTTAATCAAAATTATTGTTATTGAAAATGATCATGAGAGTTCAACCTAGCTAAATTCCAACTAGCCAAAATCAAAGCCAACTATGCTGGCGCATAAATTTTTTTTTTTAGGCCAAACATGCTGTTCGGGCCCCTGGGATCCCATGACCTCGGGATCCTGGACCCTCGGACCCTCAGATCCTCGGATCCTAAGACCCCAGACCATTGGGATCCCGAGACCCAAGAGCTCTAGACCTCTAGACCCTGGGATTCCAGAGCCCGGACCCTCGGGACCCTAAGACCCCGGACCCTCGGGACCCTAGGAACCTTGGACCCCTGAGACCCTTGGACCCCAGGAGCCCGGACCCCTAGGACCTCGGGACCTCGGAACCTCGGAACCTCGGAATCGTGGACTCCTGGGACCTCAGTGTCAAGGTTCTATACTAAAAATCATGGGTTTTATTTGGTTTTAGTATTTAATTTTATTTTTAATAAAATTATTTTTTCATTTTATGAGAATCTTAATGAGCAATTAATGCAATATCATTTCTTTAATGTTATGCATCGTTATTCTTTATTCAGTACAGTATTTAATCTGGAGTGTAGAGTACGGCTTGCACACACAAGACCAGATTATAAGTTTTTGCAGAATACAAGTTTTGTTCACAGTTTAGATGGAATTGGACAAGCAATCGGTATGACTGTAGCACATAGTTTTAGTAGGTCTGTTTTAGTTACGGGGAACAAATAATAGCGTCGCCTATTGTTCCGACTCTTTGTGCTAGTACACTTTGTGTGTATTGAACAGGACCACATTGGGGTAATTAATTTTATACTAACTATATAAATTAATTCACACTCCAAGGTTATTATGAGTGCTTAT
>JAULJZ010149455.1:0-10339 GCA_032270985.1 Heliamphora pulchella | reverse complement strand
ATTGGAAACTCAAGACATAATTTGAGTTAGGGCCGGGAGTTCAATCAGGACCTTTAGTGGAATAAGTTCTGGTTCGTGCGAGAAATAATCTAACTCGGGAAAAGAGTTAGGGATATCCGGTTTTCTCGTATGGTTTGCCCGAGTCCTATACTTCCTCGTGATCCCTCACGTAGCCCATTATATGCACGGATATTTACTTGTCGGTTTCGATAATTATTTAATTTAATTTGAACGTCGGTTTTACCGCCAGGAACATTCGGGGATTAAATTACATAATGAGAGGCGCTTTAGTCTTTTGGCACACCTAGGGTTTTCTCCCTAGGTAGCCGGCCCTAATTAGGTGAAGGGATTTTGTTTATAGATATATATATATATCTCTTGATATTATTTAGAAAGAGATATGTATAGATACCATGTATATCTTAAGAGATATATATGGATGCCATATATATCTTAAGAGATATATTTTTTATATAAAAAAGAAGCTCAAGAAGAAAAGCCCTAACCTAATTTCCCCCCCAAAGCCGCCGCCCCCCTCTCCCTTTTAGTAAAATTATTTTTTCTTTTTTTGGTGAGAAATAGTTTGAGAAAGAAACCGAGGCAAGGATACACGAAGATCCGGATCGGTGCCCACTCGCCGGGATCGTCGTGTGCGTCGGGATATACGTGAGAAGATCATTGGGTCGTTTCAGATCGTTGTTCTGCATCAAAGAAATTCGAACAAGTTTCTTGAAGGTATATTTAGTAATAATATATCAGTTTAATATTATCGCTTTTCATGAAAAACGCACGCGCCGTTTTTTATGGTTACGGCGCCGGTTCTAAATTTTTCTTCCGCGTTCTAATATGCGTAAACCACGATACCTATAACAAAGATCGGCTGTTGGTCCGTCAAAAATCAAGCCTCGGTCTCCCAAGAAGTTAGCGAGAAGGCAGAGAGAAAATTGGAGGAAACTTAGGAGTTATGTTTTGAAAATATCTTTTGAAAATAGTTAACTCCAGATATTTATAGGCCTCCAAAATATCTTCTTTTTTTTTAATTTTTGAAATTTGCACCATCACTCCATGCAACCCCCGGGACTGACCCCGCATGCTCAGATAAACTCGATCATACATAAAAATGCTTAAAAACATGTAGAAGTAAAAATTCTAAACAAGCATCAAAAAGCGCCGAATATGCATATAATATAAAAAGAGACGGTACAAGGTCTCACAACTCCCCCCCTTAAGGAATTTTGCCCCCGAAATTCACTACAAGGTCACGAGGTAAACAACTCCGTGTATCTAGCTCGAACCCCAGACTTAAGCTCCCAAGTCGCTTCTTCAACCCCGTGATGAAGCCACTGAACTTTGACTTAAGCAATCGTTCTCCCCTATAACACTTGTTCCTTTGTATCTAGAATCCTCACAGGACGTTCCTCATAGGTGACATCCTCATCAACTCGCAACTCAGCCCAATCCAGAATATGTGATTGATCTGGCTCATACCTCCGAAGCATGGAAACGTGAAACACGTTATGCAAAGATGCTAACTGAGGTGGCAAGGCCAAACGGTATGCTACCACCCCAATCCTTTCCAAGATCTCGAATGGTCTAATAAAACGTGGTGATAGCTTCCCACGACGGCCAAATCTCAACAACCCTCTACGTGGCGAGACCTTCAGAAACACATGATCACCCACTGCAAACTCCAAAGGTCTTCTCATATGATCTACATAACTCTTCTGGCGGCTCAGTGTTGTCACCAAACGCTGACAAATTACTATAATCTTCTCGGTCGTCTTCCACACTAGGTCGGGTTCCGAAATTCAAGCACACAGGCTCTCAACATGTCCTCCAAAATCTGGATGGTCCTCTCAGACTGGCCATCGGTCTGTGGGTGAAAAGTTGTGCTGAAAGTTAAGCTCATCCTTAAAGCAATCTGAAGACTCTGCCAAAAGCGCGATGTAAAGCGCAGAGTGCGATGTAAAGCGCAGGTCTCGATCAGAAACAATAGTCACTAGTACTCCATGAAGTCGGACTATCTCCTAGATATGAAATCTGCTCAATCTATCCACTGAATCTCTCACTCGAATAGGGAGGAACTGCGCAGACTTCGTCAACCTATCAACCACAACCCAGACAGCATCATGTCCTGCCGGTGATCGAGGAAGTCCTGATACAAAATCCATCGTGACATTCTCCCACTTCCACTCCAATATAAGCAACGGCTGTAATAATCCTACCGGTTGCTCCACCTTTACTTGCTGACAAGTAAGGCACCGAGACACAAATTGGATCACGTCTCTCTTTATTCCCGTCCACCAGAACTGACAGCGCAAGTCGTGATACATCTTTGTGCCTTCCGGACGCACTGCTAGACGTGAATGATGAAAATCATGTACCACCTCAGCACGGCACGACTCTGGCATAAACAGTCGCTATGTTAACCTCAAACTCTGATCTGAACCCACCGTCCTTCCTGTTGTGTCCTTCCTACTAGTAATGTGGTCCCGTATCATCTGAGCCTCCTGATCGGTTCGCTGAGCCTCTTACACGCATGCAACCAATGAGGGCTGTGAAGCTACTGAATATAAGGTCGCACCTGCCCTTGTCTCTCCGAGACACAGATCAAACTCCCCAACATCTCTAAGCATATCCCATTCTTGTATAGCTACAAAAGCTAACGAACCATGAGATCTCCTACTGAGCGCATCTACTACGACATTTGCCTTTCCCGGGTGGTACTACAAATCAAAGTCGTAGTCTCCCAACAACTCCATCCATCATCGTTGGCGAAGATTCAAGTCTTTCTGCGAAAATAAGTATTTTATGCTCTTGTGATTAGAGAAAACCTCGAAGTGCTCACCATATAGATAATGCCGCCATGTCTTCAAGGTGAAGACCACGGCTGCCAACTCCAGATCATGCGTCGGGTAGTTCTTCTCATGCGTCTTCAACTGTTGTGAGCCATAGGCTACAACCTTACCTCTCTGCATCAACACACAGCCCAAACCGTCGTGTGATGCATCGCAATACACTGTATACCCCAGGCCTCGCTCTGGAATAATCAACACTAGCACATTGGTCAATCTCCTCTTCAACTCTTGGAAGGCTGACTCACAGGACTCGCTTTGCACAAACACAACTGCATTCCTCGTCAGGCGCGTCATCGGTGCTGCCAACTTGGAAAAGTCCTTGACGAACCACCGATAATAACCTGCCAAACCTAAGAAATTATGGATCTCAAAGACATTCTTCGGTCGCTGTCAGTCCATCACAGCATCAATCTTCGACGATTCCACTGATACGGTTTATCAAACCCATAAAAGTCGTAGGGGCGTTTGTCAAACCGAACGGCATGACTAGAAACTCGTAGTGACCATAACGAGTCCGAAAGGCGGTCTTTGCTATGTCCTCGTCCCTAATCCTTAGCTGGTGATACCCTGACCTCAAATCAATCTTCAAAAAGTAGCGCGATCCTCTCAGCTGAGCAAACAGGTCATCAATCCTAGGCATAAGGTACTTGTTCTTATTTGTCACCTGATTTAGCTTCCTGTAATCTACGCACAGTCTCAAAGATCCATCCTTCTTCTTCTCGAACAAAGCTAGTGCTCCCCACGGCGACATACTCGGTCGTACAAACCCCTTGTCAAGAAACTCCTACAATTGCACCTTGAGTTCTCACAACTCAGTAGGTGCAAAGCGATATGATGGCATAGAGATAGGAGCTGCTCCTAGAACAAGATCAATAGTGAACTCCACATCTCGGCTCGGTGGTAACTTAAATAGATTATCAGGGAAAACATCTGAATAATCACAGACCACAAGGGGTAGCTCCCCTTGAACCTCACCCAACTCATCCAACCTGAGAGCAAAAAAGAGAAAACCCAAGTTCCCTCGAACCCATGCGGCACCTGGAACAAACATCAAACCCTCATCCCGATCACGCACAAAGTAGAAGCAGTCACCCTCCGGTGTACAGATCGACACCCTCTGTCGCTCACAATCTATAAAGGCACGATAGGTAGTCAGCCAGTCCATCTCTAGGATGACATCAAACTTAGTCATATCTAGAATGATAAAATCAAACTCTAAACAACGACCGGTGACTCTTAACTCACACGATCTGTAAACTATACTCAACACCACATTCCCACTGATTGGGGTCTCTACACTCAATGCACTACCCAACGGGTCTACCCTCAACCCTAATGCAGATGCAAAGGCAGAAGATATGAAAGAATGTGATGCTCCCGTGTTGATGAGGACACTGGCCCGTGATCTAAAGACTAGAAGAGTACCTCTGATCATGGCTGGAGTAGTTGTAGCATCAGATGCAACTGGTGCTTTGGAAGCACTGCGATCAGCAAGAACATAAGCCCTATCCTGCGGTGGTCTGGTCTGTCCACCATAACCCTAAGTCCTTGGCTACCTCACAGACTGTGCTGAAGTACCTCCCTCTACAAACCTAGACGTTTGGGCCCTAGGTTGCTGTGGAGTCAGCCGTCTCTGTGCCAATGGAGCAACTAGCACTACTGTCGCACCCTAGACACTCCATTCCCGGGGATAATATCTACGAATATGCCCGGACTGACCACACCCAAAGCATATAGGTCGGTCTCTCATAGCCACAGAGGTTCTTTGCTCAAGAGCCCTCACTCCATCCCTGGATGCCCCAGCCATAACTCTCATAGCGGCAAGCATCTCCTGCATGACATTAGCACTGCCCACCTGTTCCTACGGGGCATGAACGTCTCCCTTCTCTGGAACCTGAACATAAGCACAACCTCAACCACGACCCTGTCCCCGCACTCCCCGCGTGGACATAATTCTATATAAAGAAAATAACGAGATAAGCTTTCATATAACATGCTACTGCATAACATAAACACGTAAGCAGGTTAACACATAACCACTTAAGGTGACGCAACACATCTCACATACTGAGGAGAATCAACAAGACGGACGCGTCAATTTGGATAACCTATTCGGATTTCTTGCTAGAAAATATGTCGGCCAAACGCGTCTCTAACTTGGCTCCAAAATTTGTTAGTCCAAACGCCCAAAGGCAAGACGAATCCATCCGAAGACCCAACCTCCATACTCGCATATACACAGCAGTTATGCTCAAAGGCTAACAACATGTTATAAACAAAAATGTTTAAGCACATGCAAGTAAACATCCATAATCAACCTCACCAGGTAATAAACCATCTTTCCATGGCTCTTAGGTATTTGAACCCAGAGCTCTGATACCAAGTTGTCACGCCCCAAAACCCAGGGTCACGTGAAAATCCACCAAAATACCAGTTTTATGAAAATAGGTTTTTATAAATTTAAATCCACCTGTTTAAATAAAATAAAATTCCGATATGCATCTCTCATAAACAGTAAACTTACAGTTTCAACATGCATACAGTATATCGCCTTATGGCGTACAAAACCTGCCTTCAGGAACATGTATACCAAAAAGGAAAAACTTTAAGAGTCTTCCGCCATCCATCACTACGGGCATCACAAGATCTACTCAAGATCATTCACCTTATCATCACCTAAAAATGGTTTTGTACAAAAAATTCCACCCGTGAGCGGAAGCCCAATAGAAATAGACTATAAAGCTATAAAGCAGGATATGCAATCATATGGTGAGAGTTAACTTGACCACAAGTAAAACCATGCATTATAACTAATGCAAGCAACAGTTAAAGAAAACTATAATCAAAACATTATTTTCCACTCGGATCGCATATACCGAGAAAAAATAAATCGATAAAACAGTAAACTCCCCTCGGGTCACACAGCCGAGGAGAAAGATAACAACAGTTTGCTTCACTCGGGCCACACAGCCGAGGAGAAAATATAAAATGAAATCCTATGTACCGACTTCGCCACAAGGGGACAGATGTAGTAACCATAGACTCCTGCCCTTTTACCCAATCCCTACACATCGTAGGACAGGTTAGGTAAATGCAAGTTCTACACGAAGCTACCACAACGTAAAAGCTTAGTTTGCGGGCCTAAAATTCGAGGGAACAAAGCATTCAACCACCTAGTTTACGAGTTTAACCCGAAGGACCAAGGTACATACTCTGCGCACGTTTTTGGACATCCACCGAGGGCAACTCGTGCCAAATACCTGCTATCTCGGTACATCTAGAGAATCATTTATCAAAGCAAAAGCCTTTTTCCACATATATGCATTAAACATGTATATACAGATCCAATCCATCAACATGGAGATCAAGATCCATCAATTCACATGCAGATCAAACAAAACATGTAAAACATGAGTTTAAAACTATACAACATATGTATAAGAAGATCCAATCCATCTACCAAGAAGAACGATGCATGAAAATGAACGATTTTCATCAGAACATTTTAAAAGTTAAGCCTCAACCCCACAGGTTAGCTCCTAGCCTGTAAAAACATGATTTTCAAAGATGCACCCATATCAGTGCAGGCTCAGTCTACTGGACCCACCCTCTAGTCGATTGAAAAACACACTAGAATCCACATCAAAACGCCCAATAACACTGTTCAGTCGACTGACCCCATGGGTTCAGTCGACCAAACCAGCCCAGAAAATGTTTTTCACCCATGGTTTTGCCATTTTAAACCCAAGATGAAGCCTCGAAGCTTCAAGCTTCCATCTCACACCCATGAACTCACATACGCTCAAGCCTATCACCAAAGGCCTCAAACGAAACTTCCAACACCATTTTCATCCAACCAAAATGATGAAAAAAGGTTTTTAAACCAAAAATCCACTTTTCCCAAACATGAAGCACCTTTTCATGAATATGAAATGGTAAAGATGCATAAGATTACATACGACACCCTCTAATAACTTTAAAATCTAGAATCTTACCTCGATGAGTCAAGAACTCGACGCCTCGATCCGCGTGCAAAATTGAGCTTCGTCAGAATAAAATTCTATCCGGATGGATGCGTAGAGCACGATGCCTATAACAAGGATCGGCTGTTGGTCCGTCGAAAACCAAGCCCCGAGCCCCCGAGATGTTAGAGAGAAGGCAGTGAGAAAACTGGAGGAAACTTAAAAGTTAAGTTTTGAAAATATCTTTTGAAAATATCTAACTCCAAATATTTATAGGCCTCCAAAATATATATTTTTTTTTGAATTTTTAAAATTCGCACCGTAACTCCCTGCAATCCCCGGTACAAACCCTGCATGCTCAGCTAAATTCGATCATACATTAAAACGCTTAAAAACATGTAGAAGTAAAAATTCTAAACACGCGTCAAAAAGCGCCGAATATGAATATAATATAAATAGAGACGGTACAGGGTCTCACAATGGATATCCATTATTCTATACAGTAATTAATCTGGTGTGTAGAGTATAACTTGCACACATATCAGATTTTATATTTTTGCAAAATATATGTTTTATGTTCATAGTTAGATGAAAATAAACATACTATCGGTATGAATGTAGCACATAGTTTTAGTAGGACTATCTTGGTTACGGGGAACAGATAATAGTGTCATCTACTATTCTGACTCTCTGTGCTAGTACATTTCATGTGCATTAAATGGGACACATTGGGGTAATTCATTTTATACTGACTATATAAATTAATTCACACACTAAGGTTATTATGAACAGTGTTTATACTCTAAATCCGCAAAATAATTATTGATTTGCGTATATTTAATAATCGTTATCTTGATTCATTAGAGGGTGCGATCTTATATGGGTCTATATTTCTGGTGAGTTGGATAGCAGTATTATTTACATGGTTAATATTAATTATTGACGGAATCCATGTCCCGAAGTATCGGATTTACGATACCCCTTTAAAGAAGCTTATAAGTTTTGACCGGGCCAAACTTTACAGGTGAATTTGATTATCCGGCAGTCAAATAAGTTAAGTGGAAGGGTTTAAAAAAATTTCAAGATGCCGATTAAATTAAATTGTCAGTAATTAAATTTAATTGGCAGATATCGAGAAACTTTACGTGGGAAGAATGTTAAGTATTTAATAATAGGAGCTCAATGTAAGATGGCCTAGAGAATATGGGTCAGAGTGCAATTATTATTCTTTAGTGGTGTGAACTGTAATTTAGTGTTTTATAGAAATTGCAGATACCGCTATGAGGTTTGCTTAATTGCTAAAACCGTTGATACGTATCTGTGTTTCACTAGAAGTTTGACTCATAATTACTTCACAAGTCCCTGCTATAGCCCTATAAATATGTGGGTAGGCTGAACCAGTTTTATAACTTTTCTTCAAGACTAAAGCTGTCCAGGTTCTATCGGAACGAGTTCTTGATTGATTATAACCCACACTATAATCGAGAATTGTATAAAAAAATACAGTAGAAGGTCTAACAGGAGCTTCTACTCAAAATCAAAATTATAGTTGAAGATTTGACTAGTAAATGGTATTCTTTTAAATTAATTTTAGTTGCACGGGTTTTATTTTTGATCGTTCATCATCAAAAGTTTTATCTGGAGCCCGTTTCGGCATTTTTTCATCCAGTTATTTTTTTACCAATAATCATTTGTAAAAAATATGATCTTGGCAGTTTTGCCTCCAACACGGCATACTTTAGTAATAGCACTCGATAAAGTGGCAGTATATTGACTTCAGAAAAAGAGGTCCTTTGAAATCGTACCAAAGGTATGTTTATATAGAGTATGTTAGCTAATGTGGTACTGTCAAGTTCGATGCTCTGACTAAGCTCACAAAGCTTGTGGTCACCACCTTCAAAGGTTGCATTTGTGAGGCTAAGGGTTGCGACCATGACAAAATATGGGGTTTTTATGAGATTCATTTGGTGGTCGTAACAATCAAACAAACGGTCGTGGGGTTCAAAAGGTTACTGCTGAATTACTTGGGCCAGTGAACAACCAGGTCGCAAGGTCTTGAAGGTTGCGGCCTCAATGTTCAAAAGATGTGATCTTGTGGTTTGATTTCAAGGAGCACTGGACTCGAATTGCTTCCCGACGATCGTGTATAGACATCATTCCACTTGGTTTTCATCATCGTACTCAACTGGATAAGCCTAAGATTTTGAAGGGTCAAATTAAGGTGTCTACAGTGGCCCCTCTTTGACAAAACTTGCACAGCAACGCATGATGCAAGTTTTGTCAATGACCTAGAGACAACATCCATTTGACCAATCCGCCAATCTTAGGCTACAAAACACACAAGAATACGGATGATGGTGGTCGTACTCGAATTTCTATCGAGCTATCTACGTATCCCTTTGTTAGAGATCAGACCAAAATGTAGTTTTGAAAAAAATGCAAAAGATGTAGGATGCAAGACATGATGCAGATGCTAAACATGATGTAGATGCTAAACATGATCCATAGATATCCAAAAGGTCGAGTCGAGACCCAGAGGAGCACAAGCAAAAAAACAAGTCAAAGATTGAGTTAAGATCTAAAAATTCAGCTAGGAATAAAATAATCATAAGGATCGAGTCAAGATCTTAAAAGTTATCTTAAACTGGAAGGTAACATAAATTAATAGGTCGAGACAAGACCTAAAAATTCAAAACAAACACGGGATAAAAATAATTAAAAAGTCGAGTAAAGACTTTAAAATTAAATTTATCGAAAAAAATCACAAATTAATAGGTCGAGACATGACCTAAAAATTTAAAACAAGAACTCAGGATAAAATAATTACAAGGTCGATTAAAGACTTTAAAATTTAAATTTACTGCAAAAAATCACAAATTAATAGGTCGAAACTGTTGGAGGCAATACTGCCAAGATCATTGTTTTTGCAAAATAATTTTTGGTAAAAAATTAACGGGATGGGTAAACGTCGAAACGTGCTCCAGATAAAACTTTTGATGAAGAACAATAAAAAATAAACCAGTGCAACCAAAGTTAATTTAGAAGAATACCTCTTGTCGATCTAATCTTCAACTACTACTTGATTCCGAGTTGAAACTCCAGTCAGATCCCCTACTGTATTTTCTTATGCGATCCTCGAACGTAATGTGAGCTACGATCCTCCGAGAACTCGTACCGGCAGAATCTCAATATATTTAAGTCTTGAAAGACAAAAATATAATATGTGATAATAATGATATAAAATTATCAAAAACTGGTTTGGCTTACCTACATATATATAGGGTTACAGCAGGGATCTGGGGAGTAATTATGAGTTAGACTTCAAGTGGAACACAGACACCTACTGGAGGTTTCTGCAATTATAGAAAGACATGTAGCGGTTTCTGCAATTTTCATAAAATACTGAATTACAGTTGACACCACTAAAGAACTATAATTGCAGTCTGACCCATAATCTCAATACCTTCTTGCATTGAGCTCCTGTTATTAAATGCTTACCATTTCTCTCCACGTTAAGAT
>JAULJZ010149454.1:0-10340 GCA_032270985.1 Heliamphora pulchella | reverse complement strand
AACATGCCCTGACTTAGAATAACCCCAAAGTTTAAGCAATCAATGACCAGGCTTCAATAGCTGGCACTTCACAGTGCATCACTGTACTGTCTTGACAAGGATTTTTTTTTTTGGTACCAGCTCCAGGTAAATCTCATTTTGCCTTTCTAGTTGGTACTCTTGAAAGACCGTTGAAAGATATTTTTCCTTTTTAAGCTCTATTTAAATCTCATTTTGCCTTATATTTGTATACCTTCAATGGAGATTTTTTTTTTTTTTTAAAGCTACAGGCAAATCTCATTTTGCCTTCTACTTGTACACTTTCCAATGAGTTTTTTTCTTTTAACTCCAAGCAAATCTCATTTTGCTTTCTACTTGTATACTTTTGAATGAGTTTTTTTTTTTTTAAAGAGTTATAATATTATATCAAAATTAAATTTTTAATAGCCATAAAATGACTAAAATTTAAAAATGCAATTGCACTAAAAATATGGGCCTTCGTATTGAAATAAGGCCTAAACCCCTTCAGAGTTAAAAATTTGATTCCAAACAGGGCCTATCATGTTATCTTTGTAATCATCACCAATTCACCACCATTATCATCCATGGCAATTCCCAATTGGTTGTCGGTGCTTGGACAAATTTTCTTTATCAATGCCATGAAAAATCGACGGGAAGATTTATTGAATTTATTGGAAACTCAGTAATTTTGTGCATGAAAGATCTGGTGCGGCGACGGAATGGCGTCTTGGGGGAGCCATATTCTCGAAGTTTTGCCTCTCGTCAGATCTTTCTCGATCACCACCGCGTCTAATCTTCTGATAGAGGAACGATTAATCGATCCACTGAGTGCCCATGAAAAACTCGGTGATTGATCGAATCACACAAGCCAAGCGAAAATCCATTTTAATGTTCCGTCGATTTTCTCCTTCAATCTTTTGTTTATTTCCCCAATCAAACTTTTGTTGATTTGCTCCGTGATTTGAAAAAATACCCCAAAGGCAAAAAAGCTTCGATGGGTATTTTTCAACGCCGTCTTCTTCTTCTTCTACCTCTTAGCTTAGTCTAAGCCTCTTGATTTTTCGAGTCAACACCTCCGACCCAAACTCTCAAGAAACCTTTCTCTTCGATAGCACCATCTTCATCGACGGTGCCATTTTCTGTCAAAAAACTCTCTTTTTGATTTTATCTCATGTCCCGTCGAGCAATGAATAAAAATCTCTGTCGAATTTTTTTCATCTTTTCTTTCTTTTTTCGTCGATTTGTTCTCTGTTGAGACGGAGAAAAAACTACTTGGCTGTCATTGTTTTCCTCCTAACGTGTTCTGTGTTCATCACGATATCTCTAATCATTTTTTTTCCCAAAAATATCTCCAAAACTTCGCTGCCCCTCTCGTAAGCCTACGAATGTTGGCTTTGTGATTCCTTGGATATTGCCCCTCAAGACCTTCCCGTGACTCTTCTCACTGTCTTTTTCTAGGCCTTTGCTTTCCTTTCTATAGCTGAACCCTTTCAGAGAGCTTCAAAGAGAGATTTGGGTCCTAGGATTCCTGTCAAGTGGCCATTTGGCCTTTCCACTCACACAACTTTAATGTCGACGGGGCATTTGGTGTGGACACAAAGCCACTTGACAGATCTCGACTTTTTGTTTTTTTATAATTCCATTTGGGAATAAGTTGGAATAATTTCAACTTTGACAAAAAAAAAATTCCATTAAAAATATTGACATGAATTTTTCTTCTCTCTTTTTATTTTCTTCAATTTGGAAAGGGAAAAAATTTTTCTGTCGAATTTAATTAATTTTTTTTTTTTCTTTTTCTTTTGTTTTGGCGTTGTAATTTGACAAAATAAATATAATTCAATCATTATTGGCTTGTGATGTTGCCCTCCAGCTTTTCGAAGGCCTTGATCATGCATATCTTCAACACTTTTGATTTTTCTTTCCTATTGATCATTATTTGTTAGTCAACTATAGGAGAAATTTTTACAGATTGTTGAACCTGTGGTACATGTTATTTAACCTTACAAGTATCAACTTGTGGTTTAAGTTATTCAAATTTATAAAAATCAACGTGTAATTTAGGCTGTTCAATCATATAAGGATCAACCTATGATTTAGGTTGTTCAATTCTATAATGATCAACCGATAGTGGGGAATGATACATTTCGTAAAGAAAATTATAATATACTGGTAATGGATGATAATATACCTCGTAATAAGGATTATAATATACTGGTAATGAAGAAGAATATATCTCATAACGAGAATAATAACATACCTGTTGTTGGTAGTCCACTATAGGGACTACTGATACATATGTTGCTCCATATTCATAGACATTCATAGCTCTCCGTATTGTTGTCCTCATCTCAATTTCTTCTGAATCAATACGACGTCTCACCGGGCGTGCCAAATTTTTTAACCAAAATAACAAGATGATCTCATTCGAAAGAAAATTTTCTTCGAATATCAAGCGATTGCGTGCAAGTTCTATGTCTTATTTAAGGATTTCGCAAGAAAAAGCCACAGACGATGAAATCAAAGCAATAAATCGAGATTTTATTAACTTCAATGGAGAATCAATTACAGAGACTACAATCTACTCCTATATTGAACTGGAAAGAAAAATTACAAAAAAAAACAAAAAATAAAAAAAAATATAGACGGTTTGCCAAGTTGTGCGTCAAGTCCCCTAACATTGATTTCATTATACGTATTTATAAAATTTTTCATAAAAAACTACCTCTAACCGCTATTAATTTTTCACAACTACACTACATATGAAATGCTCCATACGACGCCAAGTGTCATTTGTAACTTCTATCAACCGCTCCTATCTTCTTTGGTTGTCACTTGTCATTCTTTAAACTATTAACATTGACATTTAAATATATATATATATGTGTTATTTTTTATTAAGCTTTTATAAAATATGATAAGTTATTAAATAAAAAATAATACTCTTGATAAAAAATTTGTTAATTATGGTGTAAACAGAAGTACTAATGTATAGTAATGTTTTTCAAATTATATTATGTACGCACATTTGGTTAGCTAAAATTGTATCTCCTATAAACACCAGGACTATCTACGCACAATCATTCATGGATGGCTGGATCGATCCATCGGGTTGGCACCAATGGGACGGAGATTTTGCACTCAACACGTCGTATTATGCAGAGTTTAACAACACGGGACTTGGATCCAACGTCACAAGTAGAGTGACGTGGTCTGGTTACCACATTATCAATGCTTCGGATGCGTCTAATTTCACTGTATCTAACTTCAGATTGGGAGATGATTGGTTGCCTCAGACTGGAGTCCCTTACACTGGTGTGTTATTATGAGCAGAGTTAATGTCATTAGAGATCATATTTACAGATTTTATTTGAATATTCTGTGATGTGATTTTTGGTGTGTTGTGTTTTTGTCATCTTATTAACTCACTGTTTACTTGTAAACACAAACACACATGAGATCTCATATCTTGTAGCACTCAAACATCAGTCAAATATGATCACAATAAATATATTCACTGTAACATTGTGGTTAAAATTTTGATTCTTGTCATTGATGAGCTTCTTCGCCTTGCCCTTAGTCGTTCTCTGTTCTTTGATTTGTTGTAGTAATAAGCATGTAAGCCCAAGACTGCACTGCTTTGTGATTTATTTATGAATTCGACTGTTGTATTGATCCAGTTAAGGTTAATGTTACTCGTACTCATTCTTTGGTGAGTCTGAGATTGTATTAACTTTGCATTACAAAAATGAAAGACTAAGGCTTCGTTTGGTTTTGTTTTTCAAAACTTTAATTCAAAAACTATTTTTTTTAAAACGTTTTTGAAAAACTGTTTCAAAATATTTTTAAAAAAATATTGCGTTTGGTTGTGAGAGTTGTTTCTGAGTACAAGAAATAATTAATGAAAAATGGGAATGAGGCTTGAGTGAAAAGATCTGGAGAAAGGAGAAATAAAAGATCGTTGGAAGATAAGAGGACAACTGAGACGACGATGACTTAGGCAACAACGACGACTAAAGGATTGAGAGGACAAAAACAACTGAAAGACCAAGAGGACGACGACAATTGACGAACTGAAATGATGACAACGATGACGGTGAAGGATTTTGAGATCTGGCTCGACGACGACAATGATGAAGGATTTCGAGATTTGACTCGACAACGACAATGAGAGACCAACAATTACAATAATGATTATGACGACAACAGCTCAAGAATGGCGATGAGAGGCAGACGATAACTATAATACTCGACGACAATGTTTTGATTTGCTCAATCCCATGTTTTCACATGGAACAAAGAATTGAGTTAGAAAATTTTCAAAACAATTTTTAGTGGTTCTCACTTTTTTTTTTTATTCTTTTCCGATTTCTAACTCTTTTGGGTTTTGAAAAGAATGCTCCAAAAATGGTCACAAAACATATTTTTCCACCTTTTCAAAAAATAAAAGTAAAAATAAATTAAAAAACTACTAACCAAACATACCCTAAATATTTGCAAATAAAAAAAAACTCATACAAAATAATGTGATGGATATGAATAAAACTTTGTGCACAATTACAGAAACAGACTGAGCCATGATGTTAAGCTCTCACAATGGATGGTGAAGTCCACTTTTTGTAAAAAGAGTGTGCCGATTCTGTGTTCCGTGTATTAGCATGGTTGGTGGTGGATTTGGATCACATCATTTCAAATCAAAATTTAAAATAAAATTTTATTTAAAGGGCCTGTTTGGGCCAATTTTTTTATTGACTTATTAACTCATTTTAGTTATAAATTTACTTATTTGGTTTATTGACTTATTTTTGTTTATTTTCGTTTTTTCTAAATTTTTTTTAATATTCAATCAAGATTTTTTATTTTTTCGACTCGTCTCAATAAAAAAAAGTTTAAAAAGTATAATAGTTTAATTAAATAATAAAAAAATTCACTAAAAATAAAAAATCAACTTAGTCAAATAAACTAATTTACCCATACAGAGCCAAAGAGTGACATTCCCACACCTACTCCTATTAGACATTTGTACAAAAAATCCTAGAACTATATTTTTTTGGGGTTCAATGGACGGTAGTTAAAAATTTAATAAAAATAAATAAAATATTTAAAATTAATATGTTTTTGGAGATGAAACCACTACTTTCAGTAATATTAATATACTTTACAGAAATATTAACCTATTTTTTACTTTCTATTAACATGGTGTTGTCATTAGTATTTTTATTTTTTACTAAAAGTAAATTTCAAAAATATGCAATGAATATAAAATATTCCGCAAGAAAATACTACGTGACGCGGCTCACATACCATACCTATATGTTTTAAACTCTGTTTGTTTTAACGTAAAAAAAATTTTAATAAAATATTTTATTTATTTTTTAATATTTAATTGATAAAACAATGTAAAATATTTCTGCAGTAAAATAGTTTGCATCATATGCCCAAATTTGACTTTCAAAATTAATATCCATAAGCTGTTTTCCGACTTTCAATTCGATAGAATGTGAACAGTCTAATTCGAACATTTTACCACAACGTCAGCAGAAACTATGCACCCCCAAAATTGTGCAGCAGGTTTATAACTGATGTTTTTTTATTTTGTTTGAGATATGAAATATCCTTTTAGGATGGAAAAAAAGCCATTTGTATATTGCGTTGTTTCGAAAATATATTTTTTAAGTTTTAACCAAACACTAAAAAATAAAAAAATAAAAAAATTCAAATCAAAAATAATTTTTATTATAAAATATTTTATATTAAAATAAAAAGAGGCCTACTCTATTTTACAGTTAGCACAAGTAAGTATTATCACGTGTATTTATTTATGCGAGTCGAAACATATAGTGGATAAAAGATTCAAAAATAGGATCCATCCAAATATAAGAATGGCAGGAATTCCTAAATTCCAAAGTCAGAAAAAAATAAAAACTTAAACAAAATATCACATAATCACCTAATAATTCCAAAAATGTCACTACCCAATTTTTAAATAAATAATACAAAAACAGCTGCATTAGACTGTGACAAGGGTTGTTCATGGAATGACTTGGATTGAGTTGAATTAAGTTGCCAGAACTTAATTCACTTTCAGTGAGAGGAGGTTTTGGAGGTTTTTTCTACTCCGGCTTGACCCGCTCATTTTTAAAATTAATCGATTGATTGATTTTTTTTATGTGGTTTCAAACTAGAAATTTAAGCAATTTGCCAAGTTGAATAATTTAATAAATAAATTAATTAATTAAAAAATTGCTAAAGTTAGCAATTCTTAACAAATATATTTCAGTATAATCCATTTTAGGCTTCCACCAAGCATACTAGATTTTAACAAATTTATGTTTCTAAGAATCATTACAAAATTTTAGTCTAACAAGCATAATTGATAACACATTAATCCAAGTTTTCAGCTAAAATAGTATCAGTGATAATAAAAGTGTTTGAATTGTTCATATTCACAATAAAAATAAAATATCATCAATAACAAATTTTTAGCATAAAATTCCAACAAATTAGCTCACGTCATCAACTATCGAGTTTAGTAGTTGCAACAATAATTAATAATCAAAAATCAACCAGAGAGAGGGATATATATATATATATATGAGCAACGAACAACGAATGAGATTGTGTAAATTGATAATTAAATTTATATATATATATATATATATATAATAGATGATTATTTTTTGTATATAAAACATAAAAACTTATATACACCCTAGATGAGTAGAGTTAGATTTTAAGTTATAAAATTATAAATCTTAGCCACCTCACCCTCTTTTTGTTTTTTTTATACCTCATACATCTAACTCAACCAATTAACCATATAAACCACCTCTAGCAAATTAAATTGATACGAATTGATAAGTTAAAGCGAGTTAACAAATTATCTAAAAATCATAACTGACTTAAAATACAACAAAATTTGTCTCTTTTAAAATTAAAAGAGAGAGAGAATACAATAACACACCCAATTTTCACTACCATACTTACAAAACTTGCCCCGCATAAATATTGAATCTCACTACAAATTTTAGGAAATATTATTTTTAAAGTACTGAATAATTAGCCAAATTTAAGTGTTTATTTTTGTGTTTGTAGAGTGTTTGTAAAGGGAAAATGTTTAAGACACATAGTTTAATTACAAATTACACATAAACTTATATAAGCTATTTTGCAGTCCATAATCCATATACATAGCTCCAATGATTTTTTGTGATTAATTTTTGCAAATATAGTTCTCATTTAAGATAATTGTTTATTTATTTATTTATTTATTTTGTTTATTTTATCTTTAGTTAAATTTTTTATTATTTGATTAAATTATTATATTTTTTAGATTATTCTCATCGAAATTAGCAAAAAAGTCAAAAAAAAAAAAACAAAATACGAAAAAAATTTAAAAAAGAGAAAATAAATCAATAAATCAAATTACATGTTATTTATTTTTATATCAAAAAATTTAATTTTTTCAGTTGCTCTCGTGAATATAGTTGGAGAAATTAAAAAATCCTAATCAGAAAATTTAAAAAAAAAAAACAAATTCTAACAATTTAGCCCAATGAGGACCATATTATTGTTATTTGTAAACCGGGGATCAATTACGACCCAAAACATGGACGACGCTCAAAGCAACGTCGCATAACTGGCGAAGAACTCGGTTCTTGCGAGACAGCTCCACCGCGGGGCCGCTCAGGCTCAGCCCCTTGATGCCGCCGTCGCAGGTATCAATATCGGCAATGGCGGCACTCATCCAGGTCTTGACGTCGCCGTACGCCCCCGATACCAAAGCGTTCACCGAATCGGCAATCTGATCCACAACGTCGCCGTACACCTGGTCGCAGCTGGCGATCCCGTCGTCCACCGCCGGATCCACTTCCGTGTCGTTGAGCATCGTCTTTATTCGAGCCGAAATGTCGGTGGCGTTTTTCGACGCCGCCTTGAGTGCGATGAACGCCAGGCCTTTCAGGTCGGCGGATTTGCTGTTTGGATTGGAGTTGAGAACGGAAATGCAGAAGGACTGCCGCGGGGAGTCATTGCAGGCTTTTGCGATTAGGTCGGTGCCGTTGGATTGGGGACCAGCGGCGGCGGCGGCGAGGGGAGGATGGAGAGAGAAGCAGATAATGAGGGCGAGAGATAAGAGAAAAAAGCAACCAGAAATGGAATTCATAGCTTGCTTTCTTCTTCTTCTTTTTTCTTCTTTATTTTTCTCTTCCTTCGAATGAGAATTGTGGGGATGTGGTATAAATCAAGCGGGAAATAAGTTTCGCCGTTTCAATTTGCGTCTAAGCAAATTGAAGGGATGACCGCCCGTTGATAGGGAGATACGCTTGGCCAGTTATCATTTTTACCTATTTTTAAAAGGTAGTAATATTCTTTTGTTTGTAATTGAGGCTAAGGTCTGTTTGACATATTTTAAAAGTTTGATTTTCAAGAGGTATGATTTTTGTAAAAAAAAAAGACGTTATATTGTTTGGAAGAATTTTTTGTAATGGTTTTTTTTTTTTACTTTTTTTCTTTTTATTAAATTATCTAAAATACCTTTATTTTTTAGTTTTTAAGTTGTAGTGTTTAAAATATTGGTACAATTTTTTATTTTTTTTTTGTGCGGAGAGTTGACTTTTTAAGTAAATGTATTATAGTAATTTTGTTTGAAAAAATTTAAGGTGTTTGGAATTATATTGATTTTTTTTTGCTTTTAAAAAATTTTCAAAAAAAAATAGTTAATTTTTTCTGAAACCAAACAAAAAAACTTAAAAACTGGCATTTTTACCAAAAAAAAAAAAACCTGCTTAAAAATTATCCTAAATAGACACTATGGCTCCAGTAGTCAAAGGACTTAAAATTTTCATTTTTGGTCTTTTAGCTTAAAGTTAAAAAAGCTAAAAAATCTCCATTGAGAATTTAAAGGCGTTTATTCTCTTTTAGCCTTTTTATTTATTCACATTAAACAATTTTATATAGTTTTAAAAATATTATAACTTTTATTATACAAATTTATTTTTTATAAAATTTATGTTTTTAAAAATTTTCCCTTCAAAATCTATTAAACAATATCTATATTGAATATAAAATTATATTAAAATAAGTCTTAAAAGATTATAATAATTACTTAAACTCACTTTAAGTTAAGTTTTTTGACTTATTATCTTTTGTTTAAAATTATTCATATGGTTCACTAAATGAGTTTGTTTCTTATTTGACTTTAAACAAAAAATCTAATTTAAAGTCAAATTTTCCAAACGAGGCCTAAGGCTTCCTTAGACAATCGGCTTGAGTTGGGACTTTTGTGTTTTTAAAGTTAAAAAGTAATTTAAGTCTCATTTTTTAACGTTAACTTTTTACCTTTTTTGTTTTTTAGCTTTTAGTCTTTTAGTCTTTTTATTTTTTTACATAAAATATTTTATATAATTTTAAAAATATCATAACATTTATTATACATATCTATTTTTTTCTAAAAAATATATATATTATTAAAGTTTAGTTGTCGAAATAGATTGAATAAGATTTATATTTAATATAAAATTATATAAAAATAAATTTTAAAAAAATATAACTTCTTTCTAACTTAAAGTTTGTTGCTTTTTTGTCTTTTTGTTTAAAATTATTTTAAAACAAAGTTTTTGCGATTATTATCTTTTAGCTTAAAATTAATTCTACAATTTACTAAATAAATTTTTTACTTATTTGCTTAAAATGACTTTAAGCGAAAGTTGGCTTGATGCCAAATTGTTTAACGAGTATTACACAAATTTTTTTATAATTATATTTAAAATTAAATAATTAACGTATTAAAATTAAATTGATTGTAAATGCACACCTAAATAGTATAGAATTTCATCATTAAAATCTAAATTTTATATAAGTAAATTAAAATTTACATAATTTTAAAAAAAATGCAAATTATAGAGTTTTTCTAATTTTGTGTAATATTCACAATTTGTGTAAGAAATTGAAACATTGCACTTTATTTATTAAATGATTGCGAGCATTGTCAAAATGAAAGTGAAAGCGTTCAAAAGTATGTTTTAAAAAATTAACATGAGCCGTACTAAATATTTGCTGTATGTTCAATTTGATTTTGTCTTTTATTTTTTTATTTATTACAAAATATCTTTTTTATCTTCTCAAATATTTATTTGTATGGATCTTTTTTCGTAGTCATTTTTTATAATTTGCCTATCTTTAATATTAGTCTTAGTTTATTATGATATATTATAATATTATATTGGGAAAGAAAAAATTTATAGAACGATAGAAATCGCACTAATTGAGAACAATTTAAAAAAATATATATTAAGATAATTTAAATACATGCGACGTAAATTAATTAATACATTAATAAAAAT
>JAULJZ010149453.1:0-10340 GCA_032270985.1 Heliamphora pulchella | reverse complement strand
TTTATTATAAAAATATATTTTAAAAAATACAATATATAAAATCTTTTTATCCTTAATCAAAGCATATAAATATTTATCCTAAAATTTGGTAAAATACTTCGGTAAAAATTTTCGAGAGGAATAGCTTTTTCCTTATTTTAAAAGAAACACCAAATGAATGATGTTCGTTTATATATATATATGCATGTGTCAACCACTAGTGTTAGTTAATCAAAAGAGAGAAAAAGATGGAGAACAATCTCGGTTCAAACTCGAGATCGTAGTGCCCCTCACCACTTCATTTTAATTAGTTTTTGTATTTGCTTGATTTTGCAAAAGATTTCAATTTTACAGACGAGGACGAGGATGAGGACGAGGATGAGAATGAGGACGACGATGAACAGTTGCAACGGAGGGTGATGTCCTACCAACCACAAGAATTCCGTGACTTAATCTCCGACAATTGGAACATGGCGGCAAAAGTCATAGAACAAGTTCCAAACAAAGTCCGCATTCCCATGAGCGAAGAAGTCCCGGACGCAACACTACTTCGTGTTGCTATTTCTCAGCCGGGGAGAAACCACTTTGTGGAGCAGCTGGTAAAGAGGATGACACAACGTGATCTAGAAGAAAAAAAGTACGAATCTGGGAAAACAGCCCTTCACATTGCCGCAAGCATCCCCAACATGGTGGCAGCCATACTGTTAGTCGGCAGAAACCCTAACCTGCCTAATGTTCCGGACCATGATGGCTTATTGCCTCTCGTTTATGCGGTTCGATTGCCGAGCAGGGAGATGGTTCTGTTCTTGTGGCAAGTCACGGCCAACGACGCAATGGAGACTTACCATTCTGAACTTTATATTGACCTTGTAAAAGGTGAACTTTATGGTGAGTAATTAGTGTACGTGTGTGTTTTTATAGATTTGTTATAAGTTCTTTTTATAAAAAAAAAAATTAGTGATGTTTTAAACATAAGTCAAAATGATTATAATTTTTAGATTCTTTTTAATCACGAAAGATGAAAGAAAAACCTACAACAAAAATAAAACAATTCTAAAAATATGAAGAAAAAAAAACCACCATAAGGATTTTTTTCTTCCTTATTGAGGTTTTTTTTCCAAGAAAAACTGTACTTTTTATATTGGTTTTATCACAAAAGAATGAAAATGTAAGAATATATATATATATATATATAAGTTCAACTAATTTGGGCAATCAAACGGAATCCCACTTAGGCTTCAATCCACAATAGTAAAGTAAAAAAAAACAAGAACAACAAAAAACGCAAGAATGTACGTGGTTCAGCTAATTGTTTATCTCCATAGAAGATAAGACACAATCTACTATTTACAAATATGAAAAATACAGGTCTCATACTTTCACTCATAATATATGAATACAGCCTCAACCTGAGATTTTCTCTGTCTCTCTATACTCTCTCTAGTCTCTAACCTGAGTCTCTTTGAGTTTTTTAAAGACTTATAATTGATATATATTATCTAGGGTTTCAATTATATAGCCCTTAATATAATACCAAAAAAAAAAATCCACCAAAATGGTCTTTCAAAACACGTGTCACCAAAAGGTCACCAACGTGATTCCCAAGAATTCCAATCAAAATCCAACCTAATAAACTAATTGCCCAAAAGATCACCAATGTGATTTACATGATTCCCATGTAATTTAGGAAACACAATATCCTTTAGTTTTCTTATTATTTCAATACCACGTGAATAACTAAGGATTTTCAAATTTAATATTCACAGACTTGATTCACCAGAATCAGATTCGAGTCAATCCCAACAATCTCCACCTTGGCTCAAATCTCTCAACCATCTTAAAGAACTACTAGCAATGCCTCGAACTACACTCCTTTCTTGGATGTGGGCTCCACCCTCTCTGATCTTTAAACTAAATGATACCAAATCTAAGCTGCGCTTGAACTTGACTTTCTTGCAATCAACCGTCCTCTCGGTCTTGGATGGCTTGTCGAACTCCCAAGTCTCAGACTTATGTGGTGACTTCACCTTCTCTAACACTGCCACTTCCCACTGAACTCTACCTGAGTTGCATGCAGTTTTCTTGTAGGACAAAAGATCTCCACTGCTTTTCTATTGCTCCTGACTTAAACCACTATCACCCGATTCTTTGGGTGAGTTTTTCTAACCGAGCTCCACCTCGTCTGTTGCTTTCTTTAATGAGTTTCTAGCATACTCTGCTTGTCAATCTGACCAAACCGCAGATGTCTGACTCTCGTTTCATCCTTGCTAGACTTTGTCTGTGTAGTAGTGGTAATTCCACCTACCACCGTGTCTCCTACCAATCTGTAGGGATTTTGAATTTTCTGTCCTTTTATGATAACTGTAGCACCTCTGCTAATCTATAGTACTCCACCTTTTGTTGTAAACCCACAACTCAAAGAATCTAATGTTCCTAAAGAAATCTGACTTTTCTTTAACTCTGAAATATGTCTGACATTGCCCAAAACTCTTACAATCCCATCGAACATTCTAATCTTAACTATACCAATCCCAATGGCTGTGCAGGCTGCATCATTTTTCATTAAAATTGTATCCCCGTTGCAAGGCTTATACGAGTCGAAGCATGCATTCTCTTGTTAGACTCATATACCATGAGCATCCTGAATCTAGTATCCATTACTTTGTCAGAAACTTAAAATATGAGGAAATTGAAAGTAATTCATTGTCTGCCTCACCGTCTGATGATTCTTTGGCAAAACTGACAATCTCTGCAGGCGCTTTTTCTTTCTTCTTTCCTCCAAGTGCTACTTCAATTATTGGTACTAGTTCTTGTAATAACCAGTTTTGTGCATGGCAATGGAAGCACTCAATGTCCTTTCTTACACATGGCTTGGACCGGGAACTACCACTGTTGGAACCCTGCTCACTAAATCTACTCCTTCCCATATTTGGCTCAAACTTATCCACAAGCACACCTTCTGTATCAGATTCACTATCCCTGTTCATCTTCTCATGTGACAAAAGAGCCCCAACGACTTCTTCAAGTTTTAGAGTGTCCTTCTCGTACATCAACATTGTCACCAGAGGATTATAGGATGTCGAAAACGATGCCAATAGAAGTATCGCCTTATCCTCATCATCAACATTTACTCTAAATTGGGATAACTGTGTGATGAGCATATTATACATATTGAGATGTTCCAATAGATTTGTACCTTCCCCCATTTGCAGTCCATACTGTTGCTTCTTCACATAGAATTTGTTGGCCAAATTCTTCTTCATGTAGAGATCTTCTAGCTTCTGCCAAATCTCATTTGCCGTCTCTACATCGATCACATTATGAATAACCTTGTCTCCCAAATTCAATCGAATCAAACTTGCGGCCCTAGCATGGATTTTCTTCTAATCGTCATCGATCATTTTCTCTGGCTTCATTACCTTGCCAAGTAACGCCTTAGAGACCCTTTGGTGGACTAAAAAGTCTTTCATCCGCCTCTGTCTCAAGGAGAAATTGTTCTTGCCAGTAAATTTTTCAACTTCGTACTTGATGTTCGCCATCTTTACTGCAACTTGCAATTAAGTATTGAACCAGAACTTTAATATTCCACTACGGCCTTGGATTTTCAAGAATCGTCAGCTCTGACACCACTTGTTGGAATTTTAGGACACAAATTTGGAAATTTTGTGTCTAAAAATCCTAACAAGTAGTTGCTATCAGATACAACGAGAGCTACGCATGAAAGTACCAAATTAAAATTCAAAAGAAATTTGTATTATGAATACTAATATTATTATTTTGGAATAAGTTTTTAGCAATACCATAATTGTATGAAGTCAACGACTTAAAGTTAAGATCAACCACATAACACAAAAATAAATCACAGACCCACCACATAACACAAGATTGTTAGCCTAGCAAGTCGGTGCTCTCATTGAGCTTCAAATCGAGATTAGTGGCAAAGAGCTCGCTGTGACTAGAATAAGAACATATTTTGAAGGAAAGCCAAAAAAACAAATATGCTCTAGTCTTTCATAGTTGGTTATGTTGTTTATTTATGTATACTTGGACTTTTTCAATTGATGTAGCTAATTGTTGTCTTCTACCAATGCTACAGACTTTGCTCTAAACTGTATCAGCGGCTTGCCAAGGTGTGATGTTCATGTGTCTTATTTGCGTTTAATGGCTGGAACGAGTTCTTCGTTTCGAAGTGGAATCTCCTTAAACTTTTTGCGAAAAATAATCTATTCGAGTTAGCTCTCTCTCTCTCTCTCTCTCTCTCTCGGCTTAGTTAGAGATGTCTAAAAACAAGGTAAAACTTTTAAAACCTATATTGTTTGGGCTTCTAAAAATGTTTAGAATTTGAATATGTGATTTATTGTTTTTTATTTTTTGTTCAAATGTCCAACTTTTCTTTTTTTTTTTTTTTTACTTTTAAGCTCATTAGTTATGTCAAAAGACCTTTTTTTGCTTTTTGGGAAAGGGCTATATGGAACCAGAAGTTCCTATTTGCTTTGCGTACTGATATATATTATTCCATTTCAAATGGATGATAAGAAAGAAATTAGTAAATCAAATTAAGTCAGATTCTTGTTGGTTAATTTACTGGAATTAAACAATTGAGAATTCCAAAATTTAAGTTCTCAAATATCAAAAGAATGAAAAAAAAGGAACATGAACTATGGCTTGCAAAAGAAAAGAGAAATAAGGAACTACCAACAAACAAGACACATCTGAACAGAAATTTAACAATTGGATTAATTTGATGCAAAAATTAAACCAGATGAGAAGTTAGTGACATTTCAAAAATCACAAATTTTTTTTTTATTTTTGTTAAGAACTAGAGGAGAAGTTGAGAGGTCAGTGTAATTTACCCTTAAAAAAGAGGGAGGGAGAGGGCCATATAGAAGAGATGGGAAAATAAGGAATTATTTCTCCAAGATAACTTGATGTCATATATATAATATAAAAGGAAAATAAGGAGTACTAGCTCCCTATGATCCAACTGTAGTTCAGTCGCTGGAAGGGAGTAGACTTTTTCTTTTGTTAAGAGTCACTTTATATAGTGATTTTTAAATTTGTTTGGAATAAAAATAGGCTTTTCATTCTTAAAAAATGCAAAAGAGAGGTTAACTAATTTCTTTTCTTAGGCCAAACAACGCAACTTAAACTGAACTTTCTTTTTTTTTTTTTGTTTTTGAAGAAAAACACACTAAAAAAACTCCAAAAAGGACCTCATTTTTTTCTCATGCTCAATAATACTACTCTCGGAAGTAGATCATGCCACATCAAGGATTCTGTTACCAGAAAAAGATGTGGACTTGAAGATAGACGCTTAATTGTTAATAAAGGTATGTTTGAAAGACTCTCTTCGTGGGATAATTAGTGTATTTAGATTATTAGTGCTTGTAGTAATATAGATTAGATTATTAGTGTATTAATTTTTGTACCGAAGAGTGTTTAGTTGAGAGTAGGATAATCTAAGGATAAATAGTACATTGCTTGTTTCTACATGATTTTAGTGGGATTAAAAAAATTTATGTATAAAAATGCTCAAAATAGTTGCGAGACTAACCAACCCACCTCTCCTATGGGATTGGGATAGTCTCACCAATAGGGTGTTAAGTTGGTTAGCGGGGTTTCTTAATCCCCCACCAAATGCTTCCCAAACATAGGATTATATAAAACTATTTTTAAATAGTCTCATCTCCCCTATTTAATCTTACATCCAAACATGCCCAAATAACTCTATAAATCTTAAATCAAAATAAAGACCAAGATGTGAGTAGGAAATAGATATTATATTTGATAAGAGAAGTAACATCTCTCTTTTTGAATAACTGTCACGTCCTAAAAACTCGTGATAAGGCAAACCTTACAGAAACAAGTAGCATTTGGTCCAATGGTATAGGTGTTACCCTCCCAAATAGGAGGTTAGGACTTCAAACTTTGCGAAGTGCAAGATTATGGGAGTTGTGGTTGTGTGAGTATTTTCTGATAAAGAAAAAATAAATGCATGATATGCAGAAAGACAATTTACGCAATTATCATAACACAAGCAATTCTCAACAAGATTTTTATGTACTCAACGAAAATCATGTTTTCATAACTTGTAATCAATTAGGGCGAGTTTCCTTCTCTCACCAATTCACGAAATTATATCGCCACACAGGCTAAAGTCGCCACACAAGCTAACCAATTAATAATCTCACATTCACACGAATCAACATTAAACATATCATAATCATAATAGTGCAACACATGCATAATTTTCTCAATCTCATGGATGAGGATTAACCCATTTTTATCAACTACTCAGATCTCAACACATAGTGACACCCAATCTCCAATTAACTAAATTAATTTCATAATTTTGCATCCAAAACTCGATTAACATATCAAGTTCACAATTTCTATTCTCCAAATAAATTAAGGTTTTCGATTTAACACAAAGCTCATGCGATTCTTCTTAAAAAGAAATAATCAATCATAAATTCAACCATTATCCAACCCAAATCTCAATATCTCAACTCAACATATTCCATACAAGCTAGGGTTTTAGTTTAAAATGGGAGATTTCATGTAATCATTCTCAAAAAGAGTACTTAATCACACATATCCCTTGTATACGTTCAAGGGTAGTCAAAAATCCTATCTCAATGAGCCAAGACTCGAAGCTTTAACGCACCCACAAAGCCTGAACTCGCCAAATTAAAAATTCACTCGGTTGAAAATGTTGCTCCCATCAAGTAGAACAATCTTTGTTCTTGTGGTATTGATAAACTCCAAGCTGAAAGGTCTCGTATATAAAGAGAGGGAGGAAGAAGCTTAAGTTTCCATAAATGGAGAAGAGAAGAAGAAAAGAGAGGAGAAGAGGGCGAGATAGAGAGTCGGCCAAGAAGGGAGGAAGAGGAGAAGAGAAGCTTCTCCAAAAAGCTTTGGCTCAAACTCCCATGCCACTAGCCCATGTGTGAGCAAAATATCCCTAAGCATCTATGATGTATTTAATTCACATATGAACATACGAAATTAATATTTTTAACTTAATATTAATTTAACTTTTTTATCTTTGAAAATAATTAAAATTTAAAATTATTTCTAAATTAAATTTCTCGAGTCTCTGCGCACGCATGTGGTTCCAACAAAACTTATTAAAAAGTTACTGTGCCCACTGGCCACACACACGCACACATATAACAAGTATACAAGCTCAAAAATGATACCACACATATAAACTTCATGTAAACATTTAATTACTAAATTTTAAAAGGGGATTGGGTCTCACAATAACCTTTATTATTAATTAAAAAATATGTCACTAAATTTTTTTTTATTAAAAAGGGGGGAAAAGTTGCACAAGAAATCTCTTGTTGCACACAAGATTTATTTTAGTCAATATTAATTTGTTATTAATATTATTGTTTGTGATGGCTAGAAAAAAGCTCAAAAGTTGTGGACCTATTGGTTCGTACCATATATATACGAGAAATTATTAGATATATCTAGAGTATAATTTGATTATGCTTACATTTTACTCTTAACAAATAAAAAGGTCTTATACGCATTAAGTGGATTATCTTTTATCTCGCACCAATATGATATATCTTACTATTTTTCATATGTATCAAATTTCTTATGTCTATCATGTATCATTCAATACATCTTTTATTCAATTGAGGGAAGATCAAGAGGTAGCCCTTATACCCTTCATTTGCTTCTTATCATAAAAGAGTAATTCTAGGGTCCCCGAATGGGATCCCCGAAATTTATCCCGAAAGCTTAAATGGCATCTACTTCATTATGAGACTCCTCTTTTAAAATTGTTAAATGCTAATTCTCTCTCTCTCTCTCTCTCTCTCTCTTTCTTGTATATTTAACTTTTTTCTCTCTCCTCTCTTTTTACTTTTTCTTTTACTAGATAACCAAATCATTTCACTATACTTTTACTTTTTTTTCTAATTAATATTATATTATTATCAAAAGTTTTAAATATTAAATTTATATCGCTTTCAAATTATCTTATTAAAAATAATGAGATCAAATATTAATTTTGACTAATCAATTAAAATATTATGTTAGATATATATTTACGTTATACTAAATTATTTATTGTTGAATAATAATTTTATTATATATATATATATATAATTTTTTATAGCACTAAATTCAAAGGAGTACCCAATTTTGCACCGGTAATGGTACATATCGTAGAGAATAGAGTTACTGTTTACCTTGAGCACACCAGAATTTGTTGTGCTTCAAAATGGTGTTATTTTTTTTACATAATTTTATAATTTGAGCTATTCATATTGTCTGGCGCGAAAATATAGTGCAATAGTTACTTTTTTGGTATCATAAACAGTTTTTTTATTGGTACAATATGGGGAACAAATTCTGTTGTGACTATGACACAATAGAATTTGTCGTGTTTTAAAAAGATATTAATATTTTATATAATTTTATAATTTAAACTATTCATATTTTAGATTTGGTTGAGTATGCTATTTACACACAAAAATTATATTTTTTAGACATAAGCACATAATCTGATCACATTCGTTTAACTGCTTGTTTTATATATATATATATATTAGCCATTTATTTTGTTAAACAAATGTCATCAGGTCAAGTGGCCAACACTGTTTATGAAATTTAATTATATGCATGAGTAATATAATTGATGAGATCTACAAGATGAACCGTTCAAAGTATAAAATTATGTTAAAAATAACAACATTTTAAAGAACAACAAATCTTGATATACTCAAGCCAAAGCAATAACCCAAATCTTTATGATATGAATAAAAAAATACCATTTTAAAGCACAATAAATCTTGATGTACTCAAGGTAAACAGTAACTCCATTCTCTACCATATATACCTTTACCGATAAGAAATTGGGTACTCCTTTTAATTTATTGCTATAAAATATTTTATATGTTGAGGGAGGGCAAATCTCTAGCAAATCCACCTGGCATCCACGTGGAATGTCGTACAGTACCGCAGGCCATCTGGCCATCATCCTACTCCTCAGGCAGGATGGACCTAGCTCAGGAAGCGTGGTCGAGCACCAGTTTTGAGAGCCATCGAGATTAGGAGATCGGCAGGTTTGGCCGAGCACCAAGCATGGCCCGAACAGAACTCTAAGAAGGGGGCTTTCAGCCGAGCTCCAAATGAGGAGTTGTTCGGCATCCATGGCTGAGCAACATGCGCAGAGAAACCTCGAAAGGTGAGCTCAGAGCATGATATGTGGTAGTCCGTGTCCGTGATACGCTTATCAAGAGGTAAAACTCATGATAAGGGATCAGTGGCAGTTGAACCAACTCTGAGGCCAGAGAGTTTTAGGGAAGGCTGACCTAACCCAAACTAGGCCTAGGGGTAGATTGACAGCTTGATGTGACAAAAGAAACTTGCAGAAAGATATAAAAAAGTGACAACAGTGATAGGTCACTATCGGATTAATAGATGAGTCTCTGTCAGAGAGAGAGAGAGAGAGAGAGAGAGGACAACCCGACCTACTCGGATCGAGTCGAACCCCCAAGGTGGGTCAAGTATATATTTTCCTATAAATAGCTAATACACCAGAAGGTAAAGGTATGCACTTTATTTTTCACTGGCAGAAACTCTGTCAAACTACTCTCTTAACTTTCTCTCTCTAAAACCTAGCCTAACTTCATCATCGAAGGGCCCACCAGTAAAAGTCATCGGCGGGTATCTCACCCATTTCTTGTGTAGGTACATGTGGGGAAGACCTTGGAATGTTTAGCCAACTTGGACGAAAACTGTAGATCCATATCTTAATCCTCTCCAATTCGGTGTTATAGACATACCGCACAACTCCTAGGAGTTCAACAGAGGAAACACCGTTTGCAATGGCTTATGGCGTGGAAGCAGTAATCCCCTTAGAGGTGGGGCTGCCTACCATCAGGATTGAAGCTTTTGAATCCAAAAACAACAATCTCAACATTGCTCGGGACCTAGTCTTAGATGAGGAAAGAAGGGAGCGAGCTCTGGTCAAACTGGCATCCTACCACCAATAGCTCTCGAAATTCTATAACAAGCGCGTCAACCCCAAAACTTCCAGGTCGGCGAGCTCGTGCTCGGGAAGGTCTTACTCAACACAAAGGACCCTCTTGATGGCAAACTCGACCCGACCTAAGAGGGCCCATACAAGGTCACGTCCATCGTAGGCACTTGGGTATACAGACTTGAAGATATTAAAGGAAAGAAGATCCCAAGACCTTGGAATGCACAGAATTTAAGGAAATTTTATCACTAAAGCATGAATTATAAATTCCTTTTTGGACGATAATGGAAGGGACCTTTTCGCCAACTTGTGTATGTAACCTTGCGCTGTCTCAAGAAAAGTCCCAGTTGGCCTC